>JBBPBX010064999.1:0-20085 GCA_038048925.1 Garcialebias charrua | reverse complement strand
TACAGTATAGTATATATATATAAATATATATATACAGTATATACAGGTAGTCCTCGACTTACGACGTTTCGGGGTTACGTCACGCATCTTTTTTATTTTATTTTTTTGAAAAATCTTATTTTATGTGTTTAAATGCTCTTGATTTTGTGTGTACAGCACTTTGATGCAGCTGTGGTTGTTTTAAATGGCTTTATAAATAAAGTATTTTTATTATTATTTTGACGCCGATTCACGCAGTTTCCGGCAGTTTCCTGCGTTTTCCGTTTAGCTTCGGATGCTACAAAACTTGTTGGAGCAAGCTGGACAGCCGGCTTTGGACGGACCGTGTGTCCGATCAAAGGTTGCTGCGCTCGGATACATGAGCTGGAAACACTCTGTGGACGTCTCAGGCAGAGGAACGGCTTCGCAGCCTCGGATGTTGGTGGGACACCAAGCTAACATGCTAACAGGCGAAGGAATGGCTTCACCAGCATACCAGTAGGCCATTAACTCTTTTTTCCCTTCATTATGGCTCCTAAATGTATGTGGTTTTTGATAATTATGTAGGGTACTGTGTTAGGATAGGCTAAGTGCTTGGTAAAACAAAGTACTGTACGTATGAGGTGCCGTTTGGATGTATTTTCCGACTTATGTGGATTTTCGAGTTACGAACGGGCGTAGGAACGGAACTTGTTCGTAAGTCGGGGACCACCTGTACACATTCCAGTCATGTCGGGTTGACGGTCGATTCTCTTAACTCCTGCACAAACTTCATCCTTCTGCTGCAGAACCAAGACCCAAAACTAAAGCTCCACTTCATGATGCTGCATGGCAGGTCAGTAAACTCGGATTCAAAGCAGAAGACGCTGCAGGAAACACTGGCTCTGTCGAGCGCGGAGAGAGTTTTTGTTTTTTAAAGCGTTGACTGCAGCAAAGACGAGCACACAACTGAGACAGAACCGGGTTTGGGTTGTAAGGCCGAGCGATCATCTTTTAAAACAGGGTAACGACAGGTCCTCAAGGAGCCCAACAGTTCAGTCTAAAAGTTCAACATCGAAATGTGACGTGGTGGACCAGAACCAGCAGCGGTGATCAGCTGTGGTGCTGGTTCTGACCCTGGATCCGGCCCCGCTTGCTCCTCAAATCCTGGCAGTAGGCCGACAGGCTGCTGTTGTCCTCCAGCAGTTTGGTGTGCTCCTGGATGAGGCGAGAAGACATCTGCTGCTCCCTCTGCTCCTGCTCCAGCTCCGTCCTGAGCTCCTGTCTGAACAGAAACAGAAACAATCAGAACCAAAGGGCAGACCCACCAGAACCAGCAGCAGCTCGGAGAACGTCCCACAGTGCTCCCACGTTGGCAGTTTATTAAAATAAACCAGTTGGATGCTGGCCAGGTGCTTGAACACACTTACTTCCTGTTGAGCAGGTGAGCGATCTCGGACTGGACCCTCAGGTACTCCTGGGCCATCCGGATGTGCTGCTCGAACACGGCCATGGACTCCCGGGAGTTCGGACACGGAGTCAAAGGCTGAAGGCAACCACACAAACACCGCCTCAGAACCTTCTGTTCGTCTCCCGGACTGAGGCGAGAGGACGTGAACTCACCTGTAACTGATGATCCAGTTTCAGGTACGCTGAGGGAACCGGACTTTCTGATCCGTTGGAACCGGAACACACACACAGTGACAGAAACAGAACCACTTAATCCAGAACATAATGCTCTAATCTGTTCTGATAGTAAACTCTGACTGGTGACAACGTTTTACTGACTGTTGGGAAGGACTAAATGCCTGAATCTCACTGGACTATACTGGATTATAATCTGACTGAAATGGATTATAATCTGACTGAACAAGATAATCAGACTGCACTGGATTATAATCTGAGCAAACTGGATTATAATCTGACTGAACAGGATTACAATCTGACTGAACAGAATTATAATCTGACTGAACAGAATTATAATCTGACTGAACAGAATTATAATCTGACTGAACAGAATTATAATCTGACTGAACTGGATAATAATCTGACTGAACTAGATTATAATCTGATTGAACTGGATTATAATCAGATTGAACTTGATTATAATCTGAACAAACTGGATAATAATATGACTGAACTAAATTATAATCTGACTGAATTGGATAATAATCAGACTGAACTGGATTATAATCTGACTGAACTGGATAATAATCAGACTGAACTGGATTATAATCTGAACAAACTGGATAATAATATGACTAAACTAGATTATAATTTGAATTGAACTGAACAGGATTAATCTGACAGAACTGCATTATAATATGACTGAAATGGATTATAATATGACTGGACTGATCTAGATTGTAATTTGAATTGAACTGAACTGGATTATAATCTGAACAAACTGGATAATAATATGACTGAACTGGATAATATGACTGAACTGAATTATAATATGACTGAACTGGATAATAATCAGACTGAACTGGATTAAAATATGAACAAACTGGATAATAATATGACTAAACTAGATTATAATTTGAATTGAACTGAACTGCATTTTAATATGACTGAAATGGATAATAATATGACTGGACTGATCTAGATTGTAATTTGAATTTAACTGAACTGGAATATAATCTGACTGAACTGGATAATAATATGACTGAACTGGATAATAATATGACTGAACTGAATTATAATATGACTGGACTGAACTAGATTATACAGTACAGCAATTTGAATTGAACTGAATTAAGATTACCGGTACAGTATAATCTGACTGAACTGGATTATAATATGACTGAACTGAATTATAATGACTGGACTGAACTAGACTATAGAGTAATTTGAATTGAACTGAATTAAGTTTATAATCCGACTGAACTGGATTATAATATGACTGGACTGAACTAGATTATAATTTGAATTGAAATTAACTGGATTTAACTAAAGTAAAATAGAAGGAAGTTTACACCTGTTTGACGTGAACCTAATCTCACCTGTAGAACTTGGAGTCATCCTCAGCTCTGATTGGCTGCAGGTGTTGACGGAGCTGCTGGAGTGGGTGGGGCTTTGGCTGTCCGCACTGGACGAACTTGACCGCTGCGCAGTGTTCTAGTTTGAGGAAATCAGAAGGTTTCGTTGGATCAACTTAGTCCAGGTGTGTGGAGACTGTACTATACGTGTACTGCTGTGTTACCTTGGAGGGTTTGACCTGCAATGGGATTCTAGTCTCGGAGTTCTGCAGAGTTTCTTCGCTGTCAGCGGAGGTTCTGTGTTGCATGTCGTCGTCATGGTAACTGTCGATGGTGCCATCAACACACGAGCCTGCAGACGGTGCAACAACACGGTGATGAGTCCGATGAAGCTGACAGATGGTCAGAGTTCACAAAGTTTAACATTCATGTTTTAATCAAATGAGTTTTATGACCGCTGATCTGAGTTCAGCTGAGGTGACACCACCTGTAGAGTTAGTTACCCAGCAGGAGTTAGTTATTTGAGGAAAGTTTGTTACTCAAAGAGTAAATTAACCAAAAAGAGCTAGTTATTTGTGGAGCATTAGTCACCAGAGAAGAGTTAGTTACCTGAGAAAAGTTAGTTACCTGATGACAATTATAGTTACCAAGAAAAGTTGAGGAAAGTTTGTTACTCAAATAGAGTAAGTTAACCAAAAAGAGCTAGTTATTTGTGGAGCATTAGTCACCAGAGAAGAGTTAGTTACCCAGCAGGAGTTAGTTATTTGAGGAAAGTTTGTTACTCAGAGAGTAAGTTAACCAAAACTAGCATTAGTCACCAGAGAAGAGTTAGTTACCTGAGAAAAGTTAGTTACCTGATGACAATTATAGTTACCAAGAAAAGTTGACTATCAGAGGAGAGTTAGTTACCAGCTGAAAGTTGCATGCCTAAAAATGTCAACAAAAGTTAGTTACACAAGGAAAATTAGTTACTGCAGAGAATTAGTTACTCAACAAAATATAAGTTATCTGAGGAAAGTTAGTTACCCAAGAAATGCAAGTTACCGGTACAGTAGTCTAAGAGCTAGTTCTCTACTGAGCTTTTGTTACCTAATAAAAGTTTGTTACTATGGAGAGTTAGTTACTGTAGAGTTACTATGGAGAGTAAATTACTGTAAAGAGATAGTTACTGTAGAGAGTTAGTTACTGTACAGCATTACTGTGGAGACAAAATTACTGTAAATAGTGTAGAATTAAGTTACTGTAGTGAGTGAATCACTGTAGAGAGCTAGTTACTGCATAGAGTTTGTTACTGTACATTGTTACTGTAGTGAGATGCTGTGGAGAGTTAATTACTGTATAGAGATAGTTACTGTAGCAAGTTAGTTACTTTTGTTAGTTATTGTAGAGTTCAGTACTGTAGCGTTAGTTACGATTCAGAGTTACAGTGGAGAGTTACTGTTTAGAGTTAATTACTGCCAGAGTTGGTTACTGTAGAGAGTTAGCTCTTGTAGAGAGTTAGTTACTGTAGCAAGATACTGTGGAGAGTTAATTACTGTAAAGAGTTGGTTACCGTCGAGTTAGTCACTGTAGAGTTAATTACTGTAGAGAGTTGGTTACCGTTGAGTTAGTCACTGTAGAGTTAATTACTGTAAAGAGTTGGTTACCGTTGAGTTAGTCACTGTAGAGTTAATTGCTGTAAAGAGTTGGTTACCGTCGAGTTAGTCACTGTAGAGTTAATTACTGTAGAGAGTTAGTTACCGAATAGTTAGTTACCGTATAGTTACTGTGGAGAGTTAATTACTGTACTGTACATAGTGTAGAGTTAAGTTACTGTGGAGTTAATCACTGTAAATAGTTACTGCATAGTTAGTTACTGTACAGAGTTAGTTACTGTACAGTGTTAGTTATTTTAGCGAGATACTGCAGAGTTAATTACTGTATAGAGTTAGTTACTGTAGCAAGTTAGTTACTTAAGTTAGTTACTGTAGATAGTTATTAACTGTAGAGTTAGTTACTATAGAGAGTTACTGTGGAGAGTTACTGTTTAGAGTTAATTACTGTATAGAGTTGGTTACTGTAGCAAATTAGTTACTTTAGTTAGTTACTGTAGTTAATAACTGTAGAGTTAGTTACTATATACAGTATAGAGAGTTACTGTGGAGAGATACTGTTTAGAGTTAATTACTGTACAGTTAGCTTTTGTAGGGAGTTAGTTACTTTAGCAATATATTGAGGAGAGTTAATTACTGTATGGAGGTACAGTAGTTAGTTACTGTAGAGAGTTACTGTGAAGAGTTAATTACTGTAGAGAGTTACTGTGGAGAGTTAATTACTGTACAGAGTTGGTTACTGTTGAGTTAGTTACTGTAGAGAGTTAATTACTGTAGCTATTTGGTTACTGCAGAGTTAGTTACTGTAGAGAGTTACTGTGGAGAGTTAATTGCTGTATAGTATTAATTAATGTAGAGTTAATTTCTGTAGTGAGTTACTGTGGAGAGTTAGTTCTCATACAGAGTTAGTTACTGTAGAGAGTTAGTTCTCATACAGAGTTAGTTACTGTAGAGAGTTAGTTCTCATACAGAGTTAGTTACTGTAGTTAGTTATCGTACAGAGTTAGTTATTGTGGAGCGTTATTTACTTGATAGGAGTGAGTTATCTTAGGAAGGTTAGCTACCCAAATCAAAAAGAGTTAGTTGCCCATATAGAGTTAGTTATCTATTAAGCATCAGTTATCTTTCTGTGGATTGTTTTTACCTGAGCAAAGTAAATTAACTGAGGACATTTACCCAACCAGATTAGTTACTAAGGAGAGTTGACTATCACAGATGATTTAATTACCGGTACCTACAGAAAGTTGATGAACTGAGAAAAGTGTGTTAACAAGTTCTTTACCGAGGAGAGTTAGTTACTCAGTTACAAGGGGTGAGTAAGGGTACTTAACGAGTGTTAGTCAGTCAGTCAGTCAGTCAGTCAGTCAGTCAGTCAGTCAGTTAGTTAGTCAGTTAGTCAGTTAGTTAGTTAGTTAGTTAGTTAGTTAGTTAGTTAGTTAGTTAGTTACCTGAACTTGTTGCTGATGAAGAGCTGCTTCTGTTGGATGAAGTTTGGTGAGAAAGACTGAGACGTTCATCAGAGCCTGGAAAATACTTGAACACACACACACACAACTCAGTCAGCATGTTTGTGTCCTCACGTCCATTTCCTGTCTGAACGTGAGGCGTTTAGGGACATCGGGTTAAATAAAGTTTGTTTTATGGGTAAACTGACAAGAGTTTGCTGTTTTGTCATAACTGACTGATCTCCGTCTGGGGGTGTAGCAGGAAATGTAGGTGGAACAGTACCTTCATCAGGTGGCTCATGGTGTCCCGGACCTCCATCATGGATGGTCTCCGGCTGGGTTCTTTGTCCCAGCAGCGGGTCATCAGAGTCTCAATGGGTTCTGGAAGGTCTCTTATCAAAGGAGGGCGAGTACCTGTGTGACAGTAATCTGTTGTTCAGTTTGAGGACAAAGGCGCAGGACAATCTGCAGACTCAAGGAGGTCAGATCCTACTGGACATGAGACATCCTGAGAATCAGGAGTGGAGCGCTACAAATTTTATCTTCTGCGTCTCACCGCTGTGCACAGCCCACATAATGCAGAACGCCGAGCCGCCAATCTCTTCAAACGGCTTCCTTCGTGACATGACTTCCCACAGGATGATGCTCCAGCTGAAAACGTCACACTTCTCGCTGTAGTTACTGCCTGAAGATTTATACATGACAGAAAGAGTCAAGGTGGAGCTCAGGTGATGCTGGGAGGCAACAGAAAGGAATGCTGGGAGCTGAAACAAGCAGGGATGCAAGTGAATAAGCAGCAGCGTACAAGGAGAGAAGGACCTGCAGCCGTGGGTGAGTTTTCTGATTACACTTGAAGTCAGTGAATGCAACACCAAACACATGAAGAGCAAAAGGAAAACAAACCTTCAAACACTTCCGGAGCCATCCAGGCTGCGCTGCCTTTGTTGTTCGTCATGCAGGTGTGGATGTCGCACGCTGTTCCAAAGTCACAGATCTTCAGAACAGTTCCTCGAGCTACGAGCAGCAGACTGACACACAACCAGAGACACACACAAGTTCACAGAGCTGCAACACAAAAACACACACCTACAACACAAAAATACTGTCCACAAAAACGCTGTTCTAACACAGTCCTAAGACACAAAAGCACTGTTCTATGACACAAAAACACTGTTCTAAGACACAAAAACGCTGTTTTAAGACACAAAAACGCTGTTCTAAGACACAAAAACACTGTTCTAAGACACAAAAACACTGTTCTAAGACACAAAAACGCTGTTCTAGACACAAAAACACTGTTCTAAGACACAAAAACGCTGTTCTAAGACACAAAAACGCTGTTCTAAGACACAAAAACGCTGTTCTAAAACACCAAGACACAAAAACGTTGTGCTAAGACACAAAAACGCTATTCTGAGACACAGTCCTAAGACACAAAAACACTGTCCTACAATACAAAAACACTGTCCTAAGACACAAAAACACTGTCCTACAATACAAAAACACTGTCCTACAATACAAAAACGGACACAAAAACACTGTCCTAAGACACAAAAACGCTGTTCTAACTTCTAAGACACAAAAACGCTGTCCTACAATACAAAAATACTGTCCAACAATACAAAAATACTGTTCTAAGACATAAAAACGCTGTCCTAAGACATAAAAACACTGAGCTACAATAAAAAAACTGAGCTACAATAAAAAAACTGAGCTACAATAAAAAACACAGCTACAATAAAAAACACTGGGCTACAATAAAAAACACTGGGCTACAATAAAAAACACTGGGCTACAATAAAAAACACTGGGCTACAATAAAAAACACTGAGCTACAATGAAAACACTGAGCTACAATACAAAAACACTGTTCTAAGACACAAAAACACTGACCTTTGACACAAAAACACTGTCCTAAAACACAAAAACACAGAGCTACAATACAAAAACACAGAACTACAATACAAAAACACTGTTCTAAGACACAAAAACACTAAGACACAAAAACCCTGTTCTAAGACACAAAAACACTGTTCTACGACATAAAAACGCTGTCCTAAGACATAAAAACACTGAGCTACAATAAAAAACACTGAGCTACAATAAAAAACACTGAGCTACAATAAAAAACACTGAGCTACAATACAAAAACACTGACCTAAAACACAAAAACACTGAGCTACAATACAAAGACACTGTTCTACTACACAAAAACACTGTTCTACGACACAAAACACTGACATATGACACAAAAACACTGACATATGACACAAAAACACAGACATGACACAAAAACACTGTCCTTAGACACAAAAACACTGTTCTACGACACAACACTGTTCTAAGACACAAAAGCACTGTTCCAAGACACAAAAGCACTGTTCTAAGACACAAAAACACTGTTCTAAGACACAAACACTGACATATGACACAAAAACACTGAGCTACAATACAAAAACACTGAGCTAAGTCACAAAAACACTGTTCTACGACACAAAACACTGACCTATGATACAAAAACTTGCACCACCAAGACTCAGCCCTTGACATTAAAACACAGAACTAAGATACAACAAATCAAACTTAGTAGACCAAAGCTCAGACAAGACAGAAAAAGACAGACCTAACACACAAAAATAAAAGCACACACATACAGCCACATAAAGCTGACCTTCAGTGTGTTACACAACCCATACTCCTGTTAGAATAACACAAACCTTTGACGCAGAAAACAGACCGACAACTAGACGGACACGCAACCTGTGCAGGTGAAGCGGCAGCGCTCTTACTTTGGCGGTTTGAGGTCTCTGTGGATCAAAGCCTTCGGCTTCATGGCGTGCAGATAGGCCACGCCGTCCGCGCACTGCAGACACCAGCTCATGGCGTGTGCCGCCGTGTAGTGGGGCAGCGGGTCGGCGTTGTGTAGAACTGACACACAACAGGAGACTGAAGCTGTTCACTCGATGAATCACGACTGATCAACACCACCAATGAGACGACATGAGGACACTTACGGTTGTATAAAGAGCCACACTCTGCGTACTCCATGACCAGACACACCTGGCAACACAAAGAGTGCACGTTCAGACTCGCTGTCCAACATCAGCCGACAGGTCCGGGGTCGAGTACTCACCGGGTCGTCACAGGAGCCGTACAGCTTCACGATGTTGGGATGACTGACCCGCGACAGCTGCCGGAGCTGCACACACACAAACAGAGTTGAGTTGGGATGAAGTAAACCTGAATAGGATGTGTCGATCTGGATCAGGTAAACCTGAATAGGATGTGTCGATCTGGATCAAGTAAACCTGAATAGGATGTGTCGATCTGGATCAAGTAAACCTGAATAGGATGTGTCGATCTGGATCAAGTAAGCCTGAATAGGATGTGTCGATCTGGATCAAGTAAACCTGAATAGGATGTGTCGATCTGGATCAAGTAAACCTGAATAGGATGTGTCGATCTGGATCAAGTAAGCCTGAATAGGATGTGTTGATCTGGATCGAGTAAACCTGAATAGGATGTGTCGATCTGGATCAAGTAAACCTGAATAGGATGTGTCGATCTGGATCAAGTAAACCTGAATAGGATGTGTCGATCTGGATCAAGTAAACCTGAATAGGATGTGTTGATCTGGATCAAGTAAACCTGAATAGGATGTGTCGATCTGGATCAAGTAAACCTGAATAGGATGTGTCGATCTGGATCAAGTAAACCTGAATAGGATGTGTCGATCTGGATCAAGTAAACCTGAATAGGATGTGTCGATCTGGATCAAGTAAGCCTGAATAGGATGTGTTGATCTGGATCGAGTAAACCTGAATAGGATGTGTCGATCTGGATCAAGTAAACCTGAATAGGATGTGTCGATCTGGATCAAGTAAACCTGAATAGGATGTGTCGATCTGGATCAAGTAAACCTGAATGGGATGTGTCGATCTGGATCAAGTAAACCTGAATAGGATGTGTCGATCTGGATCAAGTAAACCTGAATAGGATGTGTCGATCTGGATCAAGTAAACCTGAATAGGATGTGTCGATCTGGATCAAGTAAACCTGAATGGGATGTGTCGATCTGGATCAAGTAAACCTGAATAGGATGTGTCGATCTGGATCAAGTAAACCTGAATAGGATGTGTCGATCTGGATCAAGTAAACCTGAATAGGATGTGTCGATCTGGATCAAGTAAACCTGAATAGGATGTGTCGATCTGGATCAAGTAAACCTGAATAGGATGTGTCGATCTGGATCAAGTAAACCTGAATAGGATGTGTCGATCTGGATCAAGTAAACCTGAATGGGATGTGTCGATCTGGATCAAGTAAACCTGAATAGGATGTGTCGATCTGGATCAAGTAAACCTGAATGGGATGTGTCGATCTGGATCAAGTAAACCTGAATAGGATGTGTCGATCTGGATCAAGTAAACCTGAATGGGATGTGTCGATCTGGATCAAGTAAACCTGATGTGTCGATCTGGATCAAGTAAACCTGATGTGTCGATCTGGATCAAGTAAACCTGAATAGGATGTGTCGATCTGGATCAAGTAAACCTGATGTGTCGATCTGGATCAAGTAAACCTGAATAGGATGTGTCGATCTGGATCAAGTAAACCTGAATAGGATGTGTCGATCTGGATCAAGTAAACCTGAATAGGATGTGTCGATCTGGATCAAGTAAACCTGAATAGGATGTGTGTAAACCTGAATAGGATGCGTTGATCTGGATCAAGTAAACCTGAATAGGACGTGTCGATCTGGATCAAGTGAACCTGAACTTCCTGTCAGAGCCACATCTGGGTTTTCCCTGAATCAGCAAGTTACATCTGGAGAACAAAACTCCAACATGACGAACATGATCTGGTCTTCACCAGGTTCCAAACTGGTTCAAGTCTGACCTCAGGTGAATAAAAACACACAACAGATTTCACCGAGTCGTTTTTTTTTTTTAAATAAAATAAAAACAAAACGTTGAAGCTGAGAGTGAAAAACCGGTTCCAGCCTCGCTGCTTCCATGGGGTCAGAAGCTGCTGATCAACTGATCTTCATCAGTAGGACCGCCTCTAACCTGGAGCATACAGGTGTGTTAACACAATGCCAAGATAGAAGGACATCAGCAATGATCAATATGGGAAGGGTCAAAGGTCATTTGGAGTCCATTTCACTACACAGAGAAAGACTATTCACACGTGAGAAAACATTTAAGGCAGTAAATTCACCCCAAAGGTCAGACTGTGCAATGCTCGAGAGAAATGAGCTCCATCTCTCTCTACAGGCCTCAGTTATCAGGTCAAAGGTCATGACCTCTTCTCTCTCTTTAAAAAAACCCAAAAAAAAACCATGGCAGCTCAACTTAGATTTGGAAAGTTTCATCTGAAGGAACCGCACAATTTTTTGGGACCAGAACCAGACCAGAGGACAGATGTTTACCCAGAATGCACTGCAGCAAACAGCTCCTGCCAGCTGTCAGCATGTTTGGACACCTGTCAGTCACTGAGTGGACCAGGAACTCCTCTGTAGACCAAAAGGTTCTGGAGTCAGATGAGTCCATCTGTCCAACAGCTGAAGCCTGGACTGAGCTGGGTTCATCAGGACCATGATCCCAAACACAGCAGAATGGGTCAAAGAGAACAAGCTGCTGCAACCGTCCAGTCAGAGTCCAGAACCTCAGCCTGACTGAAATGCTGTGGTGGACCCATCAGGGACATGAGCAGAAACCTCAATAATGGAAAGAAGAGTGGGCCAAAATACCTCCACAGCCAACAGAGAACCACTGAGGTTCTGCAGCTGATGGACCTGGAACCAGTTTATCTTCACGGGTCTAACATTTTGCGTCACATGTTTTACGTTTCTGTGGACCTGAGATCAGATCTGAACCCGGGTTAGGTTCGGTTCTGACTTGACCCAGTCCCCGGCCCTCGGAAGTCCTCACCTCCACCAGGAAGGCGTTCCTCTCCGCGTCGCTCTCGATGGTCTTGATGGCCACATCTTTTCCTTTCCAAACCGCCTTGAACACAACTCCAAACGTGCCTCTGCCGACAGCCTGGACAAACAAACAGGACGTGAGCCCTGAGGAAGGACACGGTCCTCTTCCTCTGGTCCGGATCTCGGCCCAGTTGCTCTGCTCCCGCACCGAACTTACCGCCTCGAACTGGATGTCATCGTACCGAATGTCCTCGAACACCATAGTTCCTGAACCGAAACCCGGAGCCGCTCCTCGGCTGTTGATCTTAACAAAACTTGCCGAGGACGAGGACTGATAGAGGAAGTGGCGTTCTGCAGTGATTCCTTAAAGTCCGAGCGCACGTGAACGCATCGCAAGAGCGGCGCCAGCCCTTCACACGCACATCACATACCCGCGCGTATTAATCATCAAGACCACGTTAGAACTCGCTTCACTGCGATTGTTTAATTTCCGCGATTTAATTTTAGTTCTTGAACGCATCATATCGTTGTTGTAGTGACGAGTTTCCAGCAGGGGGAGCCAAAAACAACAGAACGCTGCAGAACCCTCAGCAACCAGGAGTGTTTAGTTCAGTTTGTTTATTCATTCATTTTATAATAAAATACAAAACAATTAACATATGTATAATAAAAAAAATAAAAAAATGAAAGTCAGCAGATGAAGAAAAAATCTTATTATATCTGCCCCAACAATTCAAACAACCAATTCCTTTACATACCAAAACTAAATGAACAACTTCCTTTATCTCATACTATTACTCATTAAAATCCATTCAGATATATGTTTTTAACAATTTAACCATTTTTTTAAATACAAACACTGATTTAGCTTCTTTAACATCTGTCTCCAAGGAGTCATTCCATAACCCAACTCCCTGAATTATACCATACCATACCATACCATACCATTTTATTTATAAAGCACTTTAAACAGGAACAAGTCCACACCAAAGTGCTGGACAAACAAACACGCAACAGGCAACACAGACAATGAAGTACAACACGAAAAACATAAAAACATTGCAGATCATAAATCAAACGATCCAATACAAATCAGCTGGCATTGAAAGCAATGGAGTAGTAGTGAGTTTTTAACCGGGATTTGAAAACCGAGAGGGAGGGGGCCTGTTTAAATTGAATTATGGTAGACCTTCCCTTTAAACTAGTTCTATACAGTACTGAGGTTTCAAAAACATATCTGTCCCCTTAAGATTATAACAACTTAATATTTAAAAAAAATACATTTGGATATTTGAAGGCAGTGTATTATTCTGAGCTCAATACATAACTGACAAAATATTATAATCCACCAAATCATAGAACTTCAGCAATTTCATTTGATAAAATAATATACTTGATGGATGATATGCTTTCTAGTGATAATTCTAACAACTCTTTTCTGCAAAATAAAAATAGGCTTTGTAATTGATTTACATGCCTTTCCCCAAACGCTAACGCAACAAATTAAATGTGGAACAATAATTGTATTATACAACAAATACAGTGCCTTGTTGTTCAATAAATCTCTGACTCTGTAAAATATCGCAATAGATTTAGATATTTTCATTTTAACAGAACTTGTATGTTGTTTCCATGACAATTTGTCATCAATGATGACACCCAAGAATTTCGCCTCATGAACTCTATGAATCTCAGAGCCCTCAATTTGAAATGGAAAATCAATAAATTGATTTCTATTCCTAAATATTATATAACTGGTTTTATCCAAGTTTAATGATAATTTATTAAGTTTAAAGTGTGATGATGAACAGAATAGAATAGGGGGAAAAAAGCATGTCATACTGAAAAAAAGCTAAAAACAAACAAATACTAACATAAGAAATAATAGTGAATATAAAATATATGCTGTCATGACTTTTGCCATGTTTTGTCTTAGTTACAACAACACACTTCAAGATATTTTACTTGGATTTTATGTGACAGACCAAAACAAAAGTTGTAAATAATAAATAAATAAAAATTACAATCTGAAAATGGTGGCATGTGTTTGGTTTTAGCTCTCTTTACTTTGCTACTAAATTCCAGTTCAATCATTTGCATTTAGGATGCGGCTGACTAAGCAAAAACAAGACAAAAATTTAATATTTTTTATTGTTTTTAATCTCAGAAATCATCTGAAGTGACAATAAAGGTGCACATTCATAAACACTATGTATTTAGTTCAAATACTGTATACACAATTACAATTCTTTGTTTTTCAAAATAAAAGGCTAGAAAACCATTGCGTCAAAATATTTCTTTAAACAGCTGGTTGTATTAATAGGAATAAAGCTTGCTTTTATTGCTTTATTTATTTATTTAATCACTTTATGACTTCAACAAAGTGGTTTAAAAGGAGTTTTATCAACAGAAATACAAATTTAATGTGTACCTGTATTTATTTTACAATAGAAAAGACAGATGGATGTTCCACTTTGACAAGTTTACAGTTTGTTTCTGGGAGCTGAAGTTGTGTTCCCACCAAACTGAAACAAGGTTGGGTTGTTAATGTGAAGAATAGAAACAGAAGATGCAGAAATACTTCAGGTTTTAAATATATTTAGGATTTTAACACTGACTGGATAGATAAATGGTGTGTTCATCCCAGATTATTGGGATTTTGTCCAATAAAGTGCTGCAAAAATTCACTGGTGAATGAGCTTGACCTGTGCAGGTGTGAGAGTATAAAAACCACCAGGTGAAAAATGTACTGTTTACGTTTCATCTGAATTTGAACTTTGCTGGCAGTGAGGGGTTTCTGTGTGTCGGGTCACTGTTCTGGATGTACCAGACACATTTCAGCTCTTTTACCTACCACGTGTGGGACTTTACAATCAAACAATTATGAGCACGGTTTCCTGTTTACATACAGGAAGTTGATCAGATTTTATTTTTCTGTGAGAATAACATCAATCTGCACAAATGGGGAACTGCAGGAAAAAACAGGAAGCTGTAAAAGAAAACAGGAAACAAACACACACAAAAAACTGGAAAAACAACGGCACACAGAAACAGAAAACATGGTAATTATGTAGAATATTAGATATAGTTCTGTGTTTTGATTTTACTTTTATCATATTATTTGCTAATTCTCTGATAATAATAATAATAATATTACTTAAACTTAAATGTATGATCCAAATGTAAATGTATGATGTTTAATATGTTAATTTGTTTAAGCATATGTTGACCTTAGGAGCTATGACAGAAGATATTTTTAGGTGTTCATGTGTATCATTGTAATTTGAGATTAATCCGTGTTCGTTCTTTGGTTATTCCGTTTTTTCATTTTAAAAAGAAATGACAAAAACGGTATTGTCATTTGTTATTCTGTTCTTGTGTTCCTTTGTTCTATATGTTTAAAAGTTCGATAAAGTAAAAAAAATAGAATAGACAAAAATAAAGATGGAAAACAACAAGATGCAGGAAGTAAAAATGAATTGTTAGGAAACAGAAAATTAAAGAAATCCAAAACTCTACAGGAAACAAAAAACAGGAAATGACATAAAACCGCAAGAAACAGGAGAAAAAGGAAAACAACAAGCAATGACAGGAAACAGCAGAAAACAAAGACAAGAAACAACTAAACAAACTACAGGAAACTACAGAAAATGGACAAAAACACAAGAAGAAATAAAAGTAAATGACGGTGAAAAAACGACACAAGGACAACAGAAAAAGAAAATGGATTAAAAAAAATAAAACAGATAAAGAAAACCGGAAAAAACAACAACAGGCAACAACATAAAATCCGAACGAATGATACACGGATTCAGGACGTCTAGGAAAACTATAGGAAATGACTGGAAACTACAGGAAACAACTTCCTGCAGTGTTCACTGACCGACAGCTAACTGGAATCATGTCAGATGGCTCCTGAACACCAAACTAAAGTTCACCTTTATTCTGCTGGTTTTAGTTTCTGAGCTGTTACACATTAACAGTTCCACGTTTAAGTTCAAATGCTTTGTATAAATCTGCTCTCGGGTCCCAAAATCTTCCAGTTTTTGTAAATGCAGTGGTTCTACTGGACATTTATATCTGTGGCTCAGCTTATGTGATGAGGTTTGGTTTCTTGGCTGTTTCAGTCCCATTGAGCTGTTGTGGGTCACAGACTGACCCAGAATTGGTTGAGTTTCAAAGACCGTCAGATTCAGGTTCAGTTTTTTGGTCTGTCCTAGTACTGGTACAGTTTTTCGGTCTGTCCTAGTACTGGTTCAGTTTTTCGGTCTGTCCTAGTACTGGTAGTTTTATGGTCTGTCATAGTACTGGTACAGTTTTTCGGTTTGTCCTAGTACTGGTTCAGTTTTTTGTTCTGTCCTAGTACTGGTACAGTTTTTTGGTCTGTCCTAGTACTGGTTCAGTTTCCTCGGCTGTCTTTCTCGGCTGCTGTTGACCTCTTTGTGTCTGCGCTGCTTCCTGTTGCTCAGTCCGGACATACTCTCAAACACTTCGCCTGAGCGCAGGGCTGACACCAGGTCGTCAAACTCTCCACCCTCCTCCTCGTCATCCACCATGGCCTTCCTCACCCTCTGCTCTCGTTCCTTCCTTATCTGCAGACAGAAGCATGGAGATCAGGACCACAAGAGGTGCTCAGGTTTTCTTCAAAGAACTTATCTGTGCACGGTTGTTAACATTAGACAGGTGTGTTAATGTGCGCTCTTCACTGACGTCATCAATGTAGGACTATTTAAGGCGTCGTGTTAAGCACAGCTGTATCTGATCTGGAATCTCTGGTCTGCAATCTGTAATGATTGTGTGGAATAAACCTCCCGATGTGACTGAATTGTGGACTGTGGATTTGTCCGACTTTTCCTACCCTTAAAGATGACAACGTCAACAGGTTATGGGCCCAGAAGGGAGACGGAAAGTCGATGGCAAAGATTGTGCTTTGACGGAGACGAAAGAAACTACGAGTTGTGGGAGACAAAGTTCTTGGTTCACCTCCGACTGCAAGGTTTGAAAGACACAATTCTGTGTAAAGTAGAGTCGGATGCAGATGCAGAGGAAGAAGATGATTTGGAGAAAAATGAGGAGGTTTATGCCGAACTGATTCAGTTCCTAGATGACAAAAGTTTGTCTCTAGTCATGAAAGAGGCAGCAGACAACGACAGGACGGCGTTGCAGATCCTGCGAGACCACTATGCGGGCAAAGGGAAACCGCGAGTAATTAGCCTCTACACGGAACTGACATCCCTCCAGAAAGCTGCCAATGAGACTGTCACGGATTACATTATTCGGGCTGAAACTGCAATCACAGCATTGAGAAACGCTGGAGAGACGCTGAGTGATGGACTACTGATTGCAATGATTTTGAAAGTTTTGTCTGAACCATATAAACCGTTTGTAGTCCACATAACGCAAAGCAGTGATGATAGCTGAATTCAAAGTGAAGCTAAGAAGTTATGAAAACACTGTGAATTTTAATGCAAATGTGGACGAAGATAATGTGATGACAGCAAGTGGCTTCAGGAGCAAAGCAAAGCGGGAACAAAAAGAAAATCCAGAGTTTACCTGCTACAGCTGCGGTCAGAAAGGACACAAAGCAAGGCAGTGCCCGAGAGACTATAAAAGACAGAGACAATGGTGCCGTTTATGTTAAAGTCCACGCCATAAAGAAAGTAACTGCTGGCGAAAGAAGAAAGAAAGTGTGAAACAAGCAACTGATGAAGTGGATGATCACTCGTTTGCTTTCAAAATGAACGACGCTCAGATCAGCAGATTGCAACAGAGAGGCCTGATGGTGGACACCGGAGCGACTTCGCACATCATCACTGATCTGAAAAAGTTCAAACACTGGGATGACACGTTTCAACCAGAGCAACACTTCATGGAGCTCGCTGACGGGACGAGGACGAGCGGTGTGGCGATAAAGAGAGGTGATGCGGAGGTCTGGCTGCGAGACACACGAGGACGGAAGGTGAAGGTGGGGATAAAACGGGCGTTGTACGTCCCAACGTATCCACAGAGCATCTTCTCTGTGAAAGCAGCGACATCCAAGGGAGCCTCGTCAACTTTAAACAAGGACGCGATCAACTCATTGCTAAAGGCAGTACCAGGTTTGACATCAGTGTGTATGACAGACTTTATTTCCTTGATATTCTTGATAAAAATGATGAATATAATGATGATGAACAAAATGATTGTGTCGGGTTGTTATGACATTCAGGAGTGGCGTAAAATTCTAGGTCACTGTAATTTTCCAGATATATTAAAACTAGAAAATGTTGTGAAAGGCATGAAAATTAAAGGGAAGCTTGATCAAATGAACTAGACTGTGAAACTTGCATTATGGGTAAATTTAGCCAAAGTAGAAATAGACAAGCTGATGCAAAAGCAGAAAATGCTCTTGAACTAGTGCATACAGACTTAGCTAATTGAGCCTGCTGCAAAAGGCAGATTCAAATATACACTAGCATTTACTGATGACTTTTCAAGTACAATATTTGTCTATTTTCTTAAAGCTAAAATTGACACAGTTAAAGTTACTGAAAGGTTTATTGCAGATGTTGCCCCCTATGGAAAAATAAAGTGCATTAGGTCTGATAATGGCACAGAGTTCACGTCAAAAGACTTTCAGTCTTTAATGAGTAAAAATTCTATTAGACATGAGACATCTGCACCTTACTCACCACATCAAAATGGTACTGCTGAAAGAAGCTGGAGAACATTGTTTGAAATGGCAAGATGCATGTTGATAGAAAGTGATTTACTTAAAGAGTTATGGACTTATGCTGTAATGGCTTCTGCAGTTATTCGTAACAGGTGTTTTAATAATCGTTTGGAGCAAACTCCATATTACCTGGTGACAGGAAAGATGGCTGATCTTTCTAAAATGAAGGCGTTTGGATCTGTGTGTTATGCGTATAGACAAAATAAGAAAACGCTAGATCCAAGGTGCGATAAGGGCATCTTTGTGGGTTACGATGAATACAGCCCATCATATTTAGTCTATTACCCAGACACAGGAAGGGTTTGTAAACATAGACTGGTTAAATTTATAACTAAAACTGTGAATAAATGGCAAACTCAGACTGATCCAGACATGTTTAATGATGAAGTTAAGAACAAAAGAACTGTTCCTGTTAAGTTGGAGTCAGAAGCAAAACATCAGGTGTCAGAGGAAGCACAAGAGATCTTGACTGAACCTACAGTGAAAGAGGAAAGCACAAGTGTTAGACAGAATGAAAATGAACATTGTCTACGTCATTCCAAAAGGGAGAGAAAAACACCAGCATATTTAAGAGACTATGAATGTAAGGCAGAAAGTGCTGATGATGGAGCAACGAATGTTGACTATTGCTATCGTTTAGTGTTTAATACACCAAAGTACAAAGTACGTACAAAGACAAAGCTATAAAGAAGCAATAAATTCACCTGAGATTGAATCTTTAAAAGAGAACAATACGTTTACACTGACTAGACTGCCAGAAGATAAAAATGCAGTGGGGGTTAGATGGGTCTTCACGTTAACAGATGGAACTGAAACTCACTTGGGTGTAAATGGTTTTCTACAGAATCCTGTTGATCACTGTGTATATACTAAACAAAGCAAAAGTTTGTATCTTGTACAGTTTTGTATTTATTTATTCTTTTTATACAATGGACAAAAAAAATGCCACTGGGGATGTAAAATAATAACTTTGTACAGTGATGTAAAAAGAGTAACTTTGTACAGTGAGAGAGCGAGTGGGGGTGTTAACATTAGACAGGTGTGTTAATGTGCGCTCTTCACTGACGTCATCAATGTGGGACTATTTAAAGCGTCGTGTTGAGCACATCTGTAATCTCTGGTCTGCAATCTGTAATGATTGTGTGGAATTGGGCAGCACAGTGGCACAACTGGTAGAGCTGCTGCCTCTCAGCGAGAAGGTTGCCGGTTCAAATCCCGGTCCGGGGCCTTTCTGGGTGGAGTTTGCATGTTCTCCCCGTGCATGCGTGGGTTTCCTCCGGGTACTCCGGTTTCCTCCCACAGACCAAAAAACATGCTTGTTAGGCTGATTGGTGACTCTAAATTGACCCTAGGTGTGAGTGTGAGAGTGGATGGTTGTTTGGTGTGAGTGAGACAGGTCCCTCTTGTAAATGAGTCCCCGTGACTCAACGAGGCTAGCCTGTATAAATAAAGGTTGAATGAATGAATGAAT
>JBBPBX010064998.1:6554-20085 GCA_038048925.1 Garcialebias charrua | reverse complement strand
GAGACAGTTTCTTAATCGTGTTCTGTGTCTTTCCAGGGGTCTCCTCCCAGTTGAAGCCAGAAAACCTCACTAGGGAGGCGTCTGGGGGTGTCCATGCCCAAACCACCTCAACTGGCTCCTGTCAATGAGGACAAGCTGGGGCTCTACATTTTTGCATCTATTCCCTCTTATCACAAGGAGCCTGCACAGAGTACACAAAACCATCTGTTGTTTTCAAACTGCATTTTCCCTTTATTCTTCCCCTTCTCTTGAGGGGGCATCTTACTCCCAATCCAGTGAGGGTTGACCACCCTTCTGGACTCTCTCAATGCTCATTGAAAATCTTTGATCTGGAAGCCTTTTTATTTACATTTGTTAATCCAAACACGATTGTCTGTAGTCACTAATCATTTTTAAGGCCCATATGTTTTATCTTATATTGCATGTTTTGCATTTAAGCTCATCAGGAAATAACTCTACAAAAGACTTCAATGGCTCTGAACCGTGTAATGATGTTCAGATGTTTCAGATTATTGTCAGTTGTACAGAAACAGACCCACAGCTTTGTAATAGCAAAACCTGAACAGCCTCAAAAAATACATTTTGGTTCTGAAAGTTCCTAACTGAGTAAATATGTACAAGTCACATCTTTGATTTTTCCACATTATCAATATTATCATCATCTTTTTAATTTTGTTTTTCTTCTTGTTGTTGTTCTTCTTTTTTTGTTGTTGCTTTTTTCTCATTTTTTGTCTTCTTCATAATCATAATCCTTAATGATTCAGTAACAGTTAAATAAAAGGTACATTCTTATGGACCGATAGCATTTGAAGATGAATATATATATATATATATATATATATATATATATACATACAGTATATCTCATCAAACTATGTTCTGTAAATAAAAATTTAAGTTGCTGTCTGTTTTACATGTATTTCATAAACACTGTGCTTCATTTCTGTTATGCTGCCCAAAACATCCTCAGCATTCAAAACATATAAACATCTGTAAAATGTTTTTTAAAATTTCAGGAAATTTCTAGATGTGGGGGTACTAGTGGGCATGACACCAAAATCATGAAAGGAATAGCGTAATAAAAAAACAACAACAAAACTGATGACCCATGCATCACAATCAGTGCTGACGTCATGTTACAATAAAAGTTGACGTATATGCGAAGTAATCTTTTTGCAGCAAGCAGAACAATGTGAAGAACAAACTATTCAAGACTGGGTATTTTATTAATTTATTTTATTTTATTGGGTGTTTTTATCAAAAGAGCAAGCACAATCTCCTGAGAGAATATTATCAGTGTTTTTAATCCTTTTTTTATGTATTCCAACTCATTTAATTAGCCATCTATCTAATCAACCAGCCAGTATCTGTAATGCCTAAAATTAGATCACTTAAAACTTGTATTTTGACCCAGATGTCCTCCAAAGTGAAATAAGCAAATATCACTTATGACATCAATATACACTTCATTCAGTGGGTGAGGACAGGAAGCTTAGGAGTGAATACTAAAGCTAGAGACATTAGAGTTTCTTTAATAAAGCAATTGCTACAAATTTAATGTAGTAACATCCAAACTTCCCATTCACAATGGCAGGAAGAAATGCACATACAAATAAATAAAGATGCATAGGACAAATAAGTTATTTTGATATAATTAAAAATCATTACCATAATCATACAGTGACTTGACATGCTTCACGTATGAACTGAGACACAATGTTCTGAAGAAATGTGGGTACAGCATGACAAGTAAAAGGTACAGATGGAAGTCCAACTCACCAAGCAGCATCACAACTGCAAGACCAGCATGGAGCAGATCTCCTGATCTCAGCCGACCAGAGACACTCGAACCGGTACAATCCACTGACGCCATGACACCAACACCCCCTGCCTACCTGTCTGTCTGTGGTTCTGTCTGTTCCTCTATGTGCACACAGTGTGTCCACTTGTCAAACTGTTTTCCAGTCTGCCAGTGTCAGCTTGAGTGTTTGACTTATGTGCTTCTGGACAAGGTTGGACACTGAGCTGTGCAGCTGTAGGCAGTCTGAAGTCTGCTCTCGTCCCTCCCTCTTCTCCTCCCCTGCACTCTGTCCCAAGAATGAGCAGAGGCAAGTAGTGCAAAAGAGAAAAAGGTTCCCCTCTGTCCTGTTGTACTGGCTCTGTTCTTCAGCTGCTTGAAAAAGAGAAAGACAAAATTGGACAATGCAGTAGTTAAACGCGGAGACTCCGTCTTTTTGCCTGGCTCCTGTCTTGTCCTCTGCTGCTGCTTGAGAAGACAGATTAGCCAATAAAGCAGAGTGTGAAGGCAAAGAAAGAAAGGAGAAACGAGGCAGAGTGATACCGGCAGCGTAGCCTTGCAGCGTCAAGAAGCTCCTCCGCTCCAGCAGCTGCAACAGCCGGGAAAGCAGACTGGCCGACAAACCTCAGAGGGGAAGACATAAGCTGCAGGGGTGTAGGGGAGGGAGGAGGAAACACAAGAGGCACGGAGTGATGCTGGAGCAAAGCCAGCAGCCAGGCAGAAACGCAGAAAGTGTGTGTCTCCCCAGCCAGCACAGGAAAAAAAATGAGCAAGACCGAACTACTGCAGAGGTGGAGGTGAGGAGAGAGCCAGTGCGAGAACGAAGGGACAAAATGATGAGGAGTAAGCAGGGGGTGACATCTGCTGCCACATGGACACACACACACACAGCAAAGCTGAATCAGCTGTATCAAAATAGTCTCAGATTAGGACATGACCTGGGCACTTTACCATACACACTTGTCATTAGTGGAATCATTATACGTCTCAAAATTTCAGCTTCTCCCATTTCGTTTTTCTTTGTAGTTTTATGAGAATTCTGTTATGATACTGACATGTTTTCTTCCACTAAATCATGTCTGATCTCCAGTTTCATGTGATATAACCTAATTTAATAAATGAGAAAATGAAAAGATTTCTGTTCCTACTTGTCTGTAAGATATTATTTATTCTCATGTTTTTGTCAAAGATGGAAAATAGTCCCAAAAAGTTGTCAGAAAAGGTGGACTCCTAAGAGAAATTTAGAAAGTAACTAGCATCCTGTCTTGTTTCTTCTGTATCATCAAAGAATGAACATGTTCGTGTTGTCTGGAACTCAGTTTTAGTGATTATGAGTGATGAGGAAATTACAGTCAAACATGGTAATTGAAGTCTTTATTTTGGTCATTGTCCCCTGCTGAATAACTTATCAATCCATGTGAGAAGGTTAAAGCCTTAAACACTTTTAAGATGGACTAGAAATGCCTTCTGCCAATCTTACTGTGATTTGAGTAAAGACTGATGTTTTACAGGGGAGTTAAAGTCAACCTGCCATTGGCTTCTGTACGGTGGTCGAGGGGTGCAAACGTGTTCCAAAACTTGAAACGCGCATCAAAATGAAAACAGTGCGCTGTAAAAAGTGAACAGCGTTCCAAAAGATGAAACGCGTTGTAAAAATTAAAATGCAATTTAAAATGCAGCTGCAACGCAAAAAAGAAAACAGCGCTCCAACAGATGAGACGTACTGCAAAAGATGACGCACTGCAAAAGATAAATTGCTCTCCCAAAGACGGTCGACCTGCAAACTCCGAGCGACCTGCAAATAGGAAAAGCTACAACGGAAGTGCTCCAGACCACTAGGGGCAGTCGAACAAATAACAAATCATAAAGCGTATTATAGTTTTCGGAATGGCACTATAGTTATTTGTGTATTTTGACTTATTTATTTTAAGAATATTTTACACTTTTTCGAAACTATCTGATAGTATTTGTTTTAATACAGTGCGGAAGGGATGCTAAGCATGTATGCCATGTTGGGTCAATGGTTTAAGTCTTAGGCTTTAAGAGATGTCTTTTGATGCGGGATACCCGAGTTCGATTCCCGGTCTCGGAATTTTTGTGGTATTACTTTCTTTTTTTTTAAGCCTTTTGTTTTGGATAGATCGAACCAAGCAACAACAAAGAATAAACATGTAGATGCATTTGTCTATCCCACCCGATCTATCCAAAACAAAAGGCTTAAAAAAAAGAAAGTAAAACCACAAAAATTCTGAGACCGGGAATCGAACTCAGGTCTCCCGCATCAAAAGACATCTCTATCAGCCTAAGACTTAGACCATTGACCCAACGTAGCATACATGCTTTGCATCCCTTCCGCACTGTATTAAAACAAATACAATGAGATAGTTTCGAATAGGTGTAAAATATTCTTAAAATAAATAAGTCAAAATACACAAATAACTATAGTGCCATTCCGAAAACTATAATATGCTTTATGATTTGTTCTTTGTTCGACTGCCCCTAGTGGTCTGGAGCACTTCCGTTGTACTCGGAGTTTGCAGGTCGACCGTCTTTGGGAACGCGATCAGTGGCGGCCGCCACTAGAGGGCGCTAGGGGCGCCGCTCCTCCTTGGAACTGCAGCTTTTCTTCTTCACCATTTGAAGATATATATTTTTTTTTTTATAAAAGTGAAATAATAAAATAAAAATATTTCGAAATGCATGCATATATGTTTTTAGTTGTGTAGGATAAATATTTTATGAGTAATGATTGTTTTGTTTGTTTCAAAAAACGTTTTCTGATTGTGAGTGACGTACTTCCGGTTTCCCCGCTCGGCGCCGCCTGGGGGCTTTTCCCATGCTTTTCCATTGAATCTAATTATAACTATCCGCCGCTAGCGGCCGTAGTTTATGTCCCATCTGTACAAAACTTTTGGACTGTACAGGTCGCATTTTCCCCCGCCCTCGAGCCTGGACTGTCTCTTATGCCACGGATCGACAGCACTTCCGGTTCGAGCCAAGGAGGGGGGGAGCGGGGGATTCTCTCTGTTTACAGTCAGACCTGATCATCACACGGACAACTAGCGAGTAGCGACGTTGAAACAGCTGTAATTATTAATGGTGCCTTTCTACACAGGTAAGCAAGTAATAATTAGTGAGTTTAATAAATCGCTGAGCACACATGAGCAAAGTTTGAGCTGTTTTCATCTGTGTTCGGGACATGGTGGTGTGTGTGGGACGGTGGTTGTTGCAGTCAGTCACAGTAGCTAGTAGCTGTGCTCATGGTTGTGGTGTACTGTCTGCAACATTATAAAAGTTGCTACTTGCTGCTAGTTATAAACCCGAATGTGTGAAGACGACTCCTGTCTGTTCATCTTCAGCTCATGAACTGTTTACTCCTCAGAGTGTCTGTCTGTGTTAGTTAACTTTTGTCTCGTTTCGTTTAGCAGCAGTTGCAAATTTTCTGATGAATAAATCTGAATGAATAAATAAACTTTAGTTTTAGTTTAGTTTAGTTAAACTTTAGTTTCATTATAAGTTGTGCTGTTGTTTCAAAGACACTAAACTTAAATAAATCAAGTAGCAGAAAGATTTAAGCATTAAATAGTTTGAATTTTTCATGTTATGAAACAGTGATTATATAATTATTTGAAAGGTTATTATTTTTATTCTGGAAAGGTTGAGCTCCATTCTCCCTGATGACCAGAAGAGCAAGCTCATTTCACAAGCATATGATGGTGCGAGTGTCATGAGAGGAGCCACAGGTGGTGTACAGAAGAAGATCCAAGATGTCTATGTAAATGCACACTATATATATATCACTGCTATGCTCACCAGCTTAATCTTATCATGCAGCAGGTGACTTCCCATATCTCAAAAGTGAATATTTTCTTCTCAGACCTGGCTGGATTCTCCGGCTTTTTTTCAAGATCGCCAAAGAGAACCAGTATTCTCGATGAAGTGGTGGCCCACAGAGTTCCAAGAGCAAGCACAGTGAGGTGGAACTTCCACAGCCGAGCTGTGAACACTGTTTTTGAACACAAAGAAAAACTGCTCCAGTGTTTTGAAACCATCAGGGACTCAGGACAGTTTGATCCTACCACTGTTAGAGAAGCTGGAGGCTTTGTGAGGCTGCTGGAGGATGATAGCTTCAGCTTTTTCCTGAAACTGTTCCATCTGGTCATGCCTCATGTGGACATTCTCTACAACCAACTCCAGAAGCGGACCATCGACTCAGTCTTTGTTCAGAGAATCATGCAGCAGTTCACAGACCACATTCAAAAAATCAGGTACCGGTAAATTGAAATTAATGTGTATGTTGTGCTGTTTAATATTACTGATACAGTATTTTGTTAATGTCTTATGATTGAACTACTTCACATTTCTTGTTATTTTACCTGGTGACTAAAATATGAACACTGTTCTCTTATGGTCCTGCAGAGACTCACTCCCTACTATTTGTGGCGAACACAGTGGCAGTGTATCCCAGATGGCTAAGAAACGCCGCACACTGGGCCCTGGTGAACGTCAGAGGATAGCTACAGAGGATAGCTACAGAGGTGAGCAGCTACAGAGGTGAGCAGCTAAATGCATGTCTTTTACCGTACAATGTTTTTCATCATATTAGTTCTGTATTTTGAAAAAGTGAGGAGCACTACATCTTTCTAATTACAATGTCAATTTGAATTGTTGCTATTAAATGTACACATATACTCATAAATTGTTAGATGTTAAATAATTAGAAAGCTGACTAGCCATTTCCCTATCCTCTTGAATACCAGGAAAAATAAATATTGTCCATGCCCAATATTTTATTATTCATATGGAAGAGAAAGGTGCCAAAACCCACCCTTTCATATTTAGCATAATTGAAAAGCACAAAATCAGTCAGAGAATCTTTATTGCCATTTGCACCACATGTGGTACATGTGATGAAACAAGATTATGTACACAGGGTCCCAGTTACATCCACCAATAAAATGTAAGAGAAAAACAGTAATAACATCTAAGTAGCTTAAATTACAACCTTGAACTACTTATTCATTTAAATACATCCTGTTGCACCATTGAAATTCTACCATGTTGTTTTTTACTATGTTTGTAGGACCTTGTATTACTTTTTCATTTGTAGGTACTTTATTTTTGTACCTTTATTGCATGCTTTAGTATTTTTTTTTTGTTTGTTCTTTGTTGTTTTAGTGAGTTAAATTGTTGGTTCTCAATCTGAGCATTTCATTGTACTGTTGGCCTAGTTTTAATCTGCATTTGATAAATAAACACCAGAAAAACTTGAAACGTTATTTTTTCATTTTTGAGAAAATAGCCCCCCCTGGTGGTTAACTGAGGAACCGCCACTGAACGCGATTTATCTTTTGCAGTGGGTCTCATCTTTTGCAGTACGTCTCATCTGTTGGAGCACGTTTGCACCCCTCGGCCACCGTACTTCTGAGCTGCCAAAAGATATATCCAAAATAATTTTTACATGTAAGAGAACACAAGCATTAAAACTTGAGGGTGTCAGTGATCATATTTTATGTATGACCAGCTGGCCACAAGACATAGAAAGGAGGATAAATGACAGACATTTTCGTGCTCCACATCAACACTGTTGAGTTGTATACCACTTATATGTAACACGGGGGAAAGACCTGGATTGTGACTTGGAGGACATGACCCTAAAGCCAATTGGTAGACTCCTCAAATAATGCTAGATTATCTAGGTTCACCCTATTAAAATACCCAGGTAAGCCATGACAAAATCAGAAATAGTGTAAAAACTAAAGTATATAGTTGAGTGGTTAGATCAGTCATCCTCCAATGCAAGAGTTTGGGGTTCGAATCCACCGGCAGTCACATGCCAAAGTGTCCCTGGGCAAGACACTGAACCCCTCATTGTCTCCAATGTGTGTCCCATCGGTGCATGAATGTGACAAAACACTGATTAGTCTCTTTAGAATGATTTGTTCAGTTAGCTTTGTAGATATATACCTGTAGTGGAGTGCTGAATGAATTGGTAAATGAGGGAACAGAGAGTGTTGTAAAGTGCTTTGAGTGCATTGATAAGATAGAAAGGTACTATATAAGTACAGTGCATTTACCAGGGTCCTCAAGGGATCATGGGATATTGCCTATCCTGTCTACATGTGGTTGTGGACTCTGAGAAGGCATTTGAATGCATTCCTCTGGGTGCATTGTGGGTTGTGCTCCGTGAGTATGGGATTGGGAGCCCATTGTTTTGGGTTGTTCAGTCCCTATACAAGTGGTGTGAGAGTTTGGTTCGCATTGCCAGTAGTAAGTCAGAGGTGGGAGTTGGACTCCGCCAGGGCTGCCCATTGTCACTGATTCTGTTCATAGCTTTTATGGAAATAATTTCTCGGTGCAGCCAGGGGGCAGAGGGATTCTGGTTCGGTAGCCTCAGGATTCCTTCTTTGCTCTTTGCAGATGATGTGGTCATGTTGGCAGCATCGTGCCATCATCTTCAGCTCTCACTGGACCATTGCAGCCAAGTGTGAAGCGGCTGGGATGAGAATTAGCACCTCCAAATCTGAGGTCATGGTCCTCAACCAGAAAAGGGTGGATTGCCCTCCTCAGATCGAGGGTCAGGTTCTGCCTGAAGTGGAGGAGTTCAAGTATCTTGGAGTTTTGTTCATGAGAGTGGGAATAAATGAGCGTGAGATTGACAGACAGATTGGTGTAGCATCTGCAATATTTCGGACTCTGTACTGATCTGTTGTGGTGAAGAGGGAATTGAGCTGTAAGGCAAAGATCTCTTTTTACTGGTCGGTCTATGTTCCTACCCTCACCTAAGGTCATGAGCTCTGGGTAATGACCAAAAGAATGATATTGTGGATACAGGATGTTGAAATTAGTTTCCTCCGCAGCTGGACTCTCCCTTAGAGATAGGGTGAAAAGTTCAGTTATCCAAGAGAGACTCAGAGTCAGTTGAGGTGGTTCAGGCATCTAGTAAGGATGCTCCCTAGACACCTCCATAGGGAGGTGCTTCGGGCATGTCTGACTGTGAAGAGACCCCGGGGAAGACCTAGGATATGCTGGAAATACAATATCTCTCGGTTGGCCTGGAAACATCTTGGAATCCTCCTAGAAGAGCTGGAAGAGGTGGCTGTAGAAAGAAATGTCTGGGCCTCTGTTCTATGAAATTTCAGATCAACCACAAATGGTTAATGTTTTATCATCTTTTTTGATTCGTGAAATGTGGGCACACTCACTGGTTTGGAAGAAAACAAACAGACTTAATTAAAAAGAATGGATATTTATTAAAGAAGTCTTGTGATAGAAAAAAGTAAAAACATACATGTTCAGATACACAAACTGTTATCTGCTAGAGAAATGTGTCAGTAACTCCGCCACAGAAATTAAACAGCACACAAACTCAAAACATTGACGTTTAAAATCTCACCATGTGACACGAGTTGGGAGGCCACTTTCAACTCAGATGAGAATCTTGTCAACGCCGTCGAGCATCTGATCAGGACCACGGCAGACCTTGAATTGTTTATCCGAGCTCTTTTATACCTTTGTGGAGTACACGACTTCACTCACTCATCAAACATGTTTTCAATCAAACTTTGTTTTTCAAAGCAGTGCCAGGCAATGCCAAAAGCTTTCTGTTTCATCTATCAGCTACAAGGTCAGTTTGCCCTTAATTGCTAAGCTGTGCTCATCAACATCTTTACAAACTTGGCTGTGAGATACATGGAAACATTATTTGCCTAACTCCCCTTCAGAAGAACTGCAAGGCTTGAAGTGAGATGGATGATATGCATTCATTCCATCAAAGACCAGTTTTTCGAGAAGGATCGGGCCCTTATCTTTCAAAGAAACTCTGGACCTTTGAAGCAAAGCCATACAAAACCCCACCTCTTCAAGGCTTTAATGAAACATCTTGACACTAAACTAAAATGTTTTTTTTGTGTTGCATTAAGCAATAACTCTTAAAAATTGATAAACATTTAGTCAGAAAAACATTAATACTTTTTAAACTCTTCATTCCACCTTATGATTTTTTGTCTAATTTTGAAAAAATTTCCCTGTCACCTCATGTGACATTTCTAAGACAGTGTTACAAACTAATCTAATTATATGATCCTTCCTACAAAACAAAGCACTAAAATACAAAAGTAAAGGAGGGATACTGCACATTCTCATTTTATTAGTTTAAACCGCTGTAAAACTTTCCCCTTAAACTCAATCATAAGTTTCGGCACTCATGGACCCGTTCTGTTGCGCACCAGAAAGTGGTGAGTGACTGCAAAGCAGAATTGCCAATTAATCAGTCAATAAGTCTTGTTGTCCGCACTCCCACAAGCATACAACACATACACCCTTTAAAAAGGCACCTAGTTACTTTTTAAGGACGATTTTACTGTCCAGATAAAACCTATTCCTGTTTGTAGTACATCTCAAAAACAAATCACATTTATTTTATCACTTCAGATAAAATAAAACAAAATAAAAACTCAAAGAACAATAAAGAATGTTCCCAAACTTAGTCACTTCACAATGGATCTTGTGGCTCCACCCTCTGGAACAACTCGCACCAAAAACACCTGCAATTTTTACATGTAGTCTCATTTGAAGCACGTGAAAGATTGGTAAGCACTTTCTCTGGCTGTCTTTTTATTTTATTTTTTACATCTTCTAGGCAGACCTTAAAGTTGCAATAAGGTCAACGCACTGGAATGTCACACGCGCCGGACACCTCTACTTACATAGTCACCAGCTGGACCGATGTACAAGACATTCGAAGCCGTCCTGTCTTCACTGTTCATCTCGTGGCAAAGAGCCCCAACTGTCCTCCTTTCAGGACATGTCTCGTTTTTCAGAGGTATGGTCATCAGCACCACATCACAGATGAGCACGAACACCCATCCTCAGGTACGCTGGCAGGCAGCAGCTCTGGAGCAGCGATGAAGCGACCCAACATAACAAGCCACCACCCTTCAGGTAACTCTCTCAGGAGTTGGTCATCCTCAGGGCCCACCTCTGTTGTCCCAACAGACAGAGGACAAGACACCAAGCTGTGGAAAAAATCAAAAGCTTGGGTGACATAGAAAGACAGGGATTAGTAATCTTTTAAGACAAAAGGTTCATTCTTTAAACTTGGAGGAGAGAGAAAAAAAAACTTAAAACCCCTCTTCCTTTTTTAAATCAAAAATAAGCATGAAAACCAACACTTTTTTTTTTATTCTTTCCTCCTCTGCTCTCATCCTTCACACATCTCCTCAGAGCTGCAGTTTCCTCTCTGTTCCGGAGATAAGGCGGACTACATGAAAGGGGAAAACAAAACAAAAACTCGACCCTTCCTGGCCCATGAACCACACGCTGAAAACTCTTGATCTGCAATCTTTTCCTCCACTACTCCGTTCTCTGCATCTCTATTTTCACACACGAACCTGCGTGCCTACATCAAACAAGGACTGTCTCCTGACCTCTGCTCAGTCCCCAACATCTCCTCCCGTTCCTCCATTATCAACTTTTAAATCTAAGTCAGACTGTTGCTATCTCACCACGTCCACCACAGGCTGACCCTCGTCTCCCCACATTTCTACTCACAGCAGAGGGAACGGAAGCTGCTGCACACACGTGCATTCTCCAAACACACACGCCTTTCACCCATCCTGTCTCTTTAACACTCCAGCTGACAAATTCAGCAACCACACACACTCACATTTTTTTTCTTACTCACAACAGATGAAACACACATTTCCTCAATCTCTCAACCACTTTCTTTTTTTTACTCTGTTCTCATATGCCTTTGCAATAAACAATTCATCTGAGCTTCCTCTGAAGCGCGTTTGTAGTCTCCTCGTAATTCTTCCTCCAACAAATCACTCCTGCTAATTTTTTAGACAACTTCCAACTTTCTGATCTGCAGAAATTCCTTAACAAACTCAATTCCTTATCAAAATTCAACAATCCTCTTCTACGCGGCTGCACAGACACACACAAGCATCTTTGCACCTTCGACACATGGCTGCAAATCTTTCTCACAGGCATACACACAGAGAAGCGTTGCTCCTCTTCTTTTTTTTTACTTCACTTCAACTGATAAAGCTATCAAAATAAATCACCTAACTTTTTCAGAGTTAATGAGGCAAAACTCACAAGGGTTTACACCCTGGCAAAAATACTTATGTTTCAGATCCACAAAACTCTAACAAGGGTTTTTACCCTGGTTTCAAATCTTCTGTTACACTTCAGCTCAAAGAATCGGTCAGCAGCTTAAGGCGTCCCCAAAACCGCTGATCCAAACTTATCAGCTCTCAACAACGGGAATCTCTCATCCTCTTCCAAAACAACAAGGGAATCACACCCCTGCTTCACAAACAACGGTAATAACACCCGCTTCCAAGAACACAGTTTCACACTTTTCCTTTTTTCCTCCAAACAGCCAGTGTGTACCCTTTCATCCATCTTTTTAAGCACCTTGGAATGTGCTTTACAAATAAAGATAAGATATCCCATCCTCGTCGCCATTAATGTTCTATGAAATTTCAGATCAACCCCAAATGGTTAATGTTTTATCATCTTTTTTGATTCGTGAAAGGTGGGTACACACACTGGTTTGGAAGAAAACAAACAGACTTAATTAAAAAGAATGGATATTTATTAAAGAAGTCTTGTGATAGAAAAAAGTAAAAACATACATGTTCAGATACACAAACTGTTATCTGCTAGAGAAATGTGTCAGTAACTCCGCCACAGAAATTAAACAGTACACAAACTCAAAACATTGACGTTTAAAATCTCACCATGTGACACGAGTTGGGAGGGCACTTTCAACTCAGATGAGAATCTTGTCAACGCCGCTGAGCATCTGATCAGGACCACGGCAGACCTCGAATTGTTCATCCGAGCGCTTCTCAATTTATACCTTTGTGGAGTACACAACTTCACTCACTAATCAAACATGTTTTCAATCAAACTTTGTTTTTCAAAGCAGTGCCAGGCACTGCCAAAATATTTCTGTTTCATCTATCAGCTACAAGGTCAGTTTGCCCTTAATTGCTAAGCTGTGCTCATCAACATCTTTACAAACTTGGCTGTGAAATACATGGAAACATTATTTGCCTAACTCCCCTTCAGAAGAACTTCAAGGCTTGAAGTGAGATGGGTGATATGCATTCATTCCATCAAAGACCAGTTTTTCGAGAAGGATTGGGCCCTTATCTTTCAAAGAAACTCTGGACCTTTGAAACAAAGCCACACAAACCCCCTCTCTTCAAGGCTTTAATGAAACATCATGACACTAAACTAAAATGTTTTTTTGTGTTACATTAAGCATTAACTCTTAAAAAAATGATAAACATTTAGTCAGAAAAACATTAATACTTCTTAAACTCTTCAGCCTCCCTGTTCAAGCTGCTGCCTCATTACCCGACTTTAAAAAAAGCAGAAGATAATGGATGGATGGATGGATTTTTAGTTCATGCTAAGACAGCTCTAAAAGACTGACTAGTTTTTGTGGAAAAAAGTATTTCAAACTAATATATTGAAGCAGTTAAATAAGGTGGTTGACTTTCCCCCTGAGGAACATGAATACTGTAGTCACAAATTTAAAGGACTAAAACCGTCTTATTCAAATGTACACAACATGATACTTTTAATGCCGATCAGATTTCATGATCTTAATTGTAGTTAGAGAAAACAAAGTCAAGTTTTAGAGCTGCATGCATTCACCTGGGACTACTGCAAGATAAAGATAACTTCTTAATTAAATATTGCTTTATTAGA
>JBBPBX010064997.1:0-20086 GCA_038048925.1 Garcialebias charrua | reverse complement strand
CAATATTTTTTTAAAAAAATTTTCAGAGATTACCTGGCTAACATCAGTCTGTCAGGAGGTAGTGACAGAGTGAAGAAATATGTTCATAAAAAAAGCTACATACTGCAGCTTTAAGTAAATGTATCTTTGCTTAAAAGTTTGTACTTACCTTGATTTCATGGTTAGCTGTGCTCTGTGTCACAGATTATATTGCTGTGCAGATACAACTGCAATGCTTGTGTACAATGCTTAATGCTAAAAGATGTATTGAAATGATGTTATATTGTTTATGAGTAAAAATGTTTTGTTAACTTTGCTTCTGTAGAACACCAGTCTTGAAAGATGTTTAGCTAATGCTAAAACAATCTACCAGTCTGTATTTGTGTTAACACAAAGACATTTTGAGTTGAATCACCTTTTGTTTATGTGACCATGTAATGTTCAAAACTGTGTTAAAAGCCATTACAACACTGGAGGCGACAGAAGTCACATCGTGTCTGTGTCTGTTCTTCCTTATTCCCCTTTACAGGGGCGTAACATTTTGGAGGCATCGCTGGGATTGAGTGAGGCTAGATTTGACTTCTGCCATGACCAGACGTCTCCAGCTCTCACTCAGCTCCCTTTAACTCACCCAAACAAGCGACACCTAGTGGACAATTGTGCAGCAGTCTGAGTGGCTACGACCAAAGGGCAAGCAATCTGAGGTAACCCCAAGGTACCAGGAGCGCTGCAATCAAGTTTGAGCAAACCAGTCACTGCTAAAACAATCAACACTAAGTTGCTACAACAAAGAAGATGGAGTCAACCGAGGCAGAGGCATTACAACTGGAAATAATGGGACTTTTGTGTACACTGCCTGTAGACAGCCTTATAGAACTATGTGATTTCCTCACAATTGCTGGATTAAAATTCGAGCACGTGACAGGAAAGAACAGAGCATCGCTCATCTTAATGATTAGTAATCATCTGCAGAGTGAAGAACTACAGAACTTGGAGGACATGGGAATGGCACAGCTTCTCTGTTTTAAAGACAAGATAACTGAGCTTCAGACTGAGACTACGGCTGGCCAAGTAAAGGGACTTCAGGCAGCCCAAAATGAAGAACAAAATAAATCTGATGAAACACAGGGCAGTATATCAACAGGAAACAGACCTTCTCAGTCACATTTACCACCCCGAATAAAAAGTACTGATAAGGAGAATGGACATAAAGTTCAGACCACCCTACCCACAGGTTCAGCTCCAGGTCAGACCCCTTCTCTCTGGCACAAAGAATTCAAAATAGCTGGACAAATTGGAGAACCAGGGCAGAAAGATCGTCTCACATTTTCCAGCCTAGCACGGCAAATTGAGCATGGCCTCCTGAAAGCTTTTCCAGAGACTGAGATTGTTGATGCCGTCATAAGGGCCATTGTTCCGGGGATGCAGTTACGAAGCTATTTAGAGGGGAAAAGTGACCTTGCCCTGCCCACACTGAGGAGAATACTGCGCTGCCATTATCAGGAGAAGAGCGCGACAGAACTATATAAACAGCTGTCATCGGAAGCACAGGGCATTAAAGAGACTCCTCAGAGCTTTCTTATCCGCACTCTTGATCTGAGACAGAAGATTCTGTTTGCCTCACAAGAGTCAGAGTCAGGCTTAAGGTATGATCCAGTGCTGGTGCAAAACATGTTTCTCCATACAGTTATGACAGGCTTACAGAATGATAACATAAAACGGGATCTCCAGCCATTCCTGGAGCAAGCTGGTGTTTCTGATGAACTTCTGTTTGAGAAGCTGAATATTGCATGTGCTTATGAAGGTGAGAGGCAGGAAAAAAAGAAAATGAACACACCACAGCGGTCTGTTACTGTTCACTCTGCTCAATTTGACCATGCCACTACTGAAAAGAAGGAGAAGATAAACCAGCCGAGTCACAGTAAGGGTCAAGCAGATATACTTTCAGAACTGCAGGAGATGAAAGCAAACATGATTCTCCTTAAAGATCTTAAAGCTGAAGTATCTTCCATCAAAGAGTCTATGCAGCAGCCCCACTATCTACAGAGACAGAACCCAAACCCAGTATCTGGACCAGAATGTGCACCACCTCATTCAGCATCAGTCTACCAGCCTGCATTACATCATGGTTACCATCCACCTGCTGTCCAAAATAGCTACTTGCAACCCCCTTTAAAGCATCACAACTATCAACCATCCTTACCAGGACAACATGATCCTCCTCCACCCCACCAGATGTATGGAAATCGACACTCCCTCCCCACAGCTTCACCACGTCCTAGGAGAAGATGCTACGCCTGCCAGCAGGAGAATTTGGAGGACTGTACTCACTGTTTCAGGTGTGGCAGCAATGAACACTTCTCAGCTGGCTGCAGAATGAGAAGATCAGGACAGTTTAGAGGAAGTGCTTTAAACGAGCAAGGGTTACCCCAGCGGGGCAGGGAGTAACCACTTCATCAGCAGTGCCCCAAGTCTGTGCACACTGTGGTGTAGGTGGGATAAAGGTAAGACTGAGACAATGTTCATCATGTAAAAGTGTCTTATATTGTTCTGAGGGATGCCAACATGAACACTGGGCTGTTCATAAGAACCAGTGTTCAACTACTTGTAGCACAGTTCGAGCTACACCACAAAAGAAAAAGTTAGTTCAGTTTGCTCCACTAGTTGGAAAAAAATACCTGATTGACTGTCATATTCAAGGTCAGCAAGTTAGAGCTTTGTGGGACTCTGGCTCACAAGTGACTGTAGTAAGTGAACAATGGAAAGCAGAACACCTGCCACAAGTGACTTTGAGAGACATTTCTGAAATCATTGAAAACAATGACACTTTAAGTCTCATTGCAGCTAATGGTCAAGACTTACCTTATTTAGGATGGATAGAGGTCACATTTAACTTAGCTGCAGATGGGGTTCCAACAACAGAAGTTGTTGTTCCAACACTAATTATTAAAGGTAACAGTCTTGCTCAGCCTATTATTGGCTCAAATGTTATTGGACTTATAGTGAACACTGAGCTACAACAAAACAAACACACTAGTAAACAGCAGTTAATCAGAACAGTCCAATCAGCTTTTTCTGATTTTGAAATGGGTGATGCTGAAATGTTTGTGGCTAGAGTTTTTGCTGAACATCACTCCCAGGAGTATAGTGTCAAAACTACCAGAGGACACGTGCATGTCCCAAAACACACATCAGTAAAGGTAGAGTGCCGTGTTATAATACCTCCTTTGCAAGAGGAGACAACTCTGATCTTTGAACCCAGTGTCAATCCACAGTGGCCAGAAGGTTTAGAGTTCACCGACACCCTCACGAAACTGAAGAAAGGCACAAAATCATTCATAAATGTGGATGTACAAAACCCAACTGACCATGACATCGTACTCTCTGGGAGGACTATTATTGGTACAGTGCAGCCAATCCAAGCAGTTTATCCGACAACAATCTTTGAACGGCCCTGCTCCACTACCCCAGTAACAGTAACTAATGTGGAGGCCAGGAAGGAACAAACCCTTGATAACGAATGGGACCCTCCAGTTGACTTGGACCATCTTAGTCCCCCCGAAAGAGATATGGTTAGACAGATGCTAAGAGAAGAGTCTGGCTCCTTTTCCTGTTCTGATGATGATATTGGCTGTATTGAGAGCCTGCGACTGTCCATTTCATTGAAAGACACGGAACCTGTGGCTAAAACTTACATCTCTGTACCAAAACCATTATACCAAGAAACAAAGAGTTATCTACATGATCTTATCACACAAGGTTGGGTTTGTAAATCTAATTCCCCCTATGCCTCCCCAGTTGTGTGTGTTCGAAAAAAAGATGGAAGCCTACGTCTTTGTATTGATTACCGTGAGTTAAACCGTAAGACTGTACCAGACCGTCAGCCTATTCCCAGGGTACAAGACATCATGGATGGTCTAGGTGGCAACTCATGGTTCTCTCTGCTGGATCAAGGTAAAGCTTACCATCAAGGTTTTATGGCAGAACAGAGTCAGCCCCTTACTGCCTTCGTAACACCCTGGGGTTTATACGAATGGATTCGTATACCATTTGGCTTAATGAACGCACCAGCTGCCTTCCAGAGGTGCATGGAAGAATGTCTTGAGGGGCTCAGGGATGAAATTTGCATTCCATATCTTGATGACGTCCTTGTTTTCAGTAAGTCATTTGAAAACCACGTTGAACATGTCAGAACTGTGCTCAGACGAATGAAAGTGTATGGCATAAAGTTGAAGCCAGCTAAATGTGAAATGTTTCGACACGAGGTTCGCTATCTTGGGCGGGTCATTTCATCAGAGGGCAGTAAGATCGACCCTGCTGATACCATAGCTGTCAGGGCCCTGAAAGACAAGCGACCAGCCACTGTAGGAGAACTAAGAGCCATTATGGGCCTCCTGGGTTATTACCGTCAGTATATTCGAGATTTTTCTCGAATTGCAGCCCCTCTTTATGACCTCCTGAGAACTCCTGCAGATTCAAAACAAAGGGATAAACATGCTACAAGAAAGAGACAGAATGCAAGAAAAACTGGGACCCCCTCCAACCTTCCCATTGTGTGGACAGAAAAACACCAGCACTTGCTTGAGGAACTTTTAGACCATCTGGTGGAACCACCAATCCTTGCCTTTCCTGATTTTAGTAAACCCTTTGTTTTACATACAGATGCTTCCAATCTGGGCTTAGGAGCAGTTTTATATCAGGAACAAGAAGGAAAAATGCGTGTAATAGCATACGCCTCCCGCACTCTCACCGAATCTGAAAAAAACTACCATCTACATTCTGGGAAATTGGAGTTCCTAGCCCTAAAATGGTCTGTCTGCGAAAAATTTAGGGACTATCTGATTGGCTCGTCATGCACTGTCTATACGGACAATAATCCGCTCACCTATGTTTTGTCCACAGCGAAATTAAATGCAACCGGATGTCGGTGGGTTGCTGAATTGGCGGATTTTCACCTCACCATCCGATATCGACCTGGAAAAGAAAACATCGATGCTGACTGCCTCTCAAGACTGCCTGTGAATATTGACACCATGATGAAACACTGTACTGAGGAAATGTCATCTCGTTCAGTTCAAGCAGTTGTACAGTCAGTTGAAGACCCAGGTTCCCATACAGTGTGGTCTATGGCGTTGTCTGCTCACTGTGAAGAAATCAGCAGTGCACACGATCCACCTCTCTCTTTGGAAGAGATTTGTCAAGCTCAGAGGGAAGATAAAAATATCAGCCCAGTGATTGAGTGTCGCCAGTTAAATAAGAAACCTGACAGCAAACAGATGAAATCTTTCAGTACAGAGAGTAAAAGACTACTACGTGAATGGGAAAAACTAACTTTGGATGACAACGGTATTCTGCGTCGACAGACAACCAAATGGACACAACTTGTTTTGCCTGAAAAGTACAGAGCAATCGCTATGAAGGGTCTGCATGATGACATGGGACATCAAGGAGTTGATCGGACCACTTCATTGGTGAGGGAACGTTTCTTTTGGCCCTACATGCAGAATGACATTGAGCACTATGTGGCTCGGAGCTGTACATGTCTAAAACAAAAGAAGCCGAGCCAAGAGACTAGGGCGCCATTGACTAATATTGTTACAACCCAGCCTTTTGAGTTAGTATCTCTTGATTTTCTGCATGTTGACAAGTCTGCAGGTGGATATGAATACATATTGGTTATAATTGATCATTTCTCAAGATTCGCCCAGGCTTATGCCACAACATCCAAATCAGCAAAGACTGTGGCTGATAAACTTTTTAATGATTACGCATTAAGATTTGGATTCCCTCTACGTATTCATCATGATCAAGGTGGTGAATTCGAAAACCAGCTCATGTCACAACTAAAAAGAACCTCTGGAGTGTTGGGCTCGCGGACAACACCATACCATCCTGAAGGTAATGGCCAAGTTGAACGTTTCAACCGTACACTCATACAGATGCTGAGGACACTCGAAGAAAAAGAGAAGTCCCACTGGAAAGAGTCATTGAACAGATTGATTTTTGCCTACAATTGCACAAAATGTGAAGTCACTGGCTTTTCCCCCTTTTATCTCCTTTTTGGAAGGACCCCAAGGCTGCCAGTTGACATACTTTTCCGTTTGACACCAGAAACGGGCACACCTGATCACAGAGAGTACATGCGAAGATGGCGAGAAGGGATGCAACAAGCTTATGAGATAACAAGGAACAATGCACGAAAATCAGCTGAAAGAGGGAAAAGAAACCACGATCGGAAAGTAAAGAGCTCAGAGTTGGAACCAGGAGATCGTGTCCTTGTCAGAAACTTGACCCCAAGAGGTGGGACTGGCAAGCTTCGCAGCCATTGGGAGGAGACCATCCATAAGGTTGTGCGCCGGGTAGCTAAGGATGCTCCAGTTTATGAGGTGGTACCTGAACAAGGAAAGGGGAGAGATAGTAGGGTGCTACACCGTAACCTCTTACTTCCTTGTGACCACTTACCTTTGGAGGTCCCTTTAAAAGTTGCCAGATCACAGAGAAAAGGTTCAAGACAGAACAGTGACACTGAACTTAACAGCCAACAAAAGGATGACAGTGATGAGGATTCGGAGGATGAATGGTTTTACTACACAGGCCCTGAGCCACTCCAGCATACAAGTCCCATGGATGAGATGGAGCACACAGACCAACCAGCAACCCCTGAACTTGCAGCAGCAAAGGACAAACAAGACGAGGAACAAGAAAGAGTGTTGCAACTAGAGGAGCATCAGGGACTGACAGACGTGTTAGAAAGACATGGTGTTCCTGAGCAACTGGAGAATTGTGAACAAGGCCCTCCTCTGCAGCCAATGTCACCTCCTTCATGTGAGAGCCACAATGGCAACGAGCAAGTACAAGACAGGCCTACAAGAGAACGGCGACCACCAAAGCGATTCACCTATGATGAACTTGGTTATCCAGCTTGTTACAGTCTGGGACTTCCAGCCGGGTCCAAACATGGACTTGACCCTGTGCACTATTATAGACTCCCTCAACTAAGATCCGTGTATTCAGGTCCAGTCCAGATGCCCACTTACCATCCTGTGTTCTTGTACGGATAATCACAGAACTTCAATTGGTTTGCAACACACATGCACACTTATGGACTGTTTTCCAAACGTAATGTACCCACATAACTCCATGACTGTTAAACGATAGTGTGCCATCCCACCCTATGTGAACTGTGGAAGCAGCTGAGGTTCAGCATTGACATTCTTAAGGATTTAGGGTAGGCGCAGTACCTGTGTACGACCTACATTTGGATTTTATGCACTTTTGTTTGTCACCTTGCTGCTTCAAATATTGAATGTCGAGGACGACATTTTTTTTGTTGAAGGGGAGTGTGTAGTGGTTATAAAATTGTTTTAGAAAAATGACAGTAAGCAAAATAATATGGTTTTGTATTTGTCTAAAAAAAAATCAAAAAGAAACCCTACCACAATTTATTTCTCTACCTGAAGAAAACTCATGGAAATAGGATGCACTGTGATTGTCGATCTAGGTATCTGTGATCGATTAGTTTGGTCTTGCGAGTTAAAAAAACCACAGACTGATGCAGTGAAAAACGTATGCAAGTTAAAATATGCTTTAAATGCATTTTTCTTGAATATTTTCTGATTATTGATTGTGTTATGATGTATTTAGAGTGTGCAGCCTTTTCAAGTTTCAAGTTTTGTGAGTTTGTTCGCCGATCGTGTCTCGATTGGTTTTGTCTGGCTTTGTGAAGGGGAGACGTGTTGCTTCTGCTCGGCCATTACAACACTGGAGGCGACAGAAGTCACATCGTGTCTGTGTCTGTTCTTCCTTATTCCCCTTTACAGGTAAAAATTCAGACTGTTGCAGATTTTATTGCTTATGTTAATGCTGATTTATTTTATAAAATGACCAGGAAGTGGTTGTAGTAACCTTAGCTTAAGTAAATGTATCTTTGCTTAAAAGTTTGTACTTACCTTGATTTCATGGTTAGCTGTGCTCTGTGTCACAGATTATATTGCTGTGCAGATACAACTGCAATGCTTGTGTACAATGTTTAATGCTAAAAGATGTATTGAAATGATGTTATATTGTTTATGAGTAAAAATGTTTTGTTAACTTTGCTTCTGTAGAACACCAGTCTTGAAAGATGTTTAGCTAATGCTAAAACAATCTACCAGTCTGTATTTGTGTTAACACAAAGACATTTTGAGTTGAATCACCTTTTGTTTATGTGACCATGTAATGTTCAAAACTGTGTTAAAAGCCATTACAACACTGGAGGCGACAGAAGTCACATCGTGTCTGTGTCTGTTCTTCCTTATTCCCCTTTACAGGGGCGTAACACGCGGCTCGCTCCTCTGGGCAGAATGCAGCAACGGTCCGCAGCGGTGTTACAAAATAAATAATAAATAAAATCAGAGCGCTGGTCCATATGTACACACAAATGCACCAGGAAATATGCAGTTTTAACTCCCACTCTCTCTCATAAACCTCCATGGAAACTCACTCCTGCCTTCTGCCTTCTGGGTGGAGATGTAACAAAAGTCACATGACACTTCGGCACTCTTCGGCCAGGTTTCCGGATTCATTCGGGAGTGGGTTTTTTTGTTGTTGTTTTTTTAACCCTCGCCTGGCCCAAATGCAAAAATGAAATAAGACATCATATTAAATTACAGTAATTGTCCTATATGGTGAGTTGTTACTGTCATGGTGGGTGTTGTCCTTTAAAGATGGGAATGGGAATGTTCTAACAAGTGAGGAGAGTGTGATGGGAAGATGGAAGGATTACTTTGAGGAGCTAATGAATGAAGAGAATGAAAGAGAAAGAAGAGTGGAGGTCATAGAAACTGTGGACCAGGAAGTGGGAAAGATTAGTGAGGGTGAAGTCCGGAAAGCTCTGAAAAGAATGAAGAAGGGGAAGGCAGTAGGACCTGATGACATACCAGTGGAGGTTTGGAAATGTCTTGGAGAGGTGGCAGTGAGGTTTTTGACTCAAATATTTAATGGAATATTTGAGGGTGAGAAAATGCCTGAGGAATGGAGAAGAAGTGTGCTGGTTCCCATTTTTAAGAACAAGGGTGATGTACAGAGTTGTAGCAACTACAGGGGAATTAAGTTGATGAGCCACACGATGAAGATCTGGGAGAGAGTTGTGGAAGCAAGACTTAGACAAGAGGTGACTATCTGTGAGCAGCAGTATGGTTTCATGCCAAGAAAGAGCACCACAGATGCCATCTTTGCTTTGAGGATGTTGATAGAGAAGTACAGAGAGGGTCAGAAAGAACTCCATTGTGTGTTTGTGGATTTAGAAAAAGCATATGACAGGGTGCCAAGAGAGGAGGTGTGGTATTGCATGAGGAAATCTGGAGTGGCAGAAAAGTATGTTAGACTGGTACAGGACATGTATGAGGACAGCAGGACAGTGGTGAGATGTGCTGTAGGAGTGACAGATAGCTTCAAGGTGGAGGTGGGATTGCATCAAGGATCGGCTCTGAGCCCTTTCTTGTTTGCTCTGGTGATGGACCAACTAACAGATGAGGTCAGGCAGGAATCCCCATGGACTAAGACGTTTGCAGATGACATTGTGATCTGTGGTGAGAACAGGGAACAAGTGGAAGAGAACTTGGAGAGGTGGTATGCACTTTAAAGAAGAGGAATGAAAGTCAGCTGTAGTAAGACAAGAGTACGTGTGTGAATGAAAGGGAGGCCAGTGGAACAGTGAGGCTACAAGGAGCAGAGGTCACAAAGGTGCAGGACTTCAAGTACTTGGGGTCCACTGTCTAGGAAAATGGGAAATGTGGTAAAGAGGTGAAAAAGAGAGTTCAAGCAGGATGGAGTGGATGGAGAAAAATTTCAGGAGTTATTTGTGACATAAAGGTGTCAGCAAAGGTCAAAGAAAAAGTTTACATGACAGTGGTGAGACCAGCTATATTGTATGGTATGGAGACAGTGTCATTGACAAAAAGACAGGAGAAAGAACTGGAAGTGGCAGAAATGAAGATGCTGAGGTTCTCCTTAGGAGTGACAAGGATGGATAAGATCAGGAATGAGATCATCAGAGGTACAGCACATGTTGAACAACTGGGAGATAAAGTTAGGGAGGCCAGACTGAGATGGTTTGGACATGTCCAGAGGAGGGACAGTGGGTATATTGGTAGAAGGATGTTAGAAATGCAGCTGCCAGGAAAAAGACAAAGAGGAAGGCCAAAGAGGAGATACATGGATGCAGTTAGAGGTGACATGAAGGTAGTTGGAGTGAGGACAGAGGATGCTGAGGACACAGTGAGGTGGAGAAGGATGACCTGCTGTGGCGACCCCTGAAAAGGGAAAAGCCGAAAGAGGAAGATATGTATGTATGTATGTATGTATGTATGTATGTATGTATGTATGTATGTATGTATGTATGTATGTATGTATGTATGTATAAACAGCTATCACAAAACCCTGTCTTTTGTAAGTTAATTACCTGTGTGTGAAGAATTGGTTTTAGTGCAAAACTGATATACTGATGCTTTGCAAAGAAACAGTTGATTTAAAAGGAACAATGATCAAAGTGAATGGCAGCACTGTCCTCCTCAATTATATTTAAAATTCAATCTCCAACTGAAAGAGACACAACTCATCATTAACCGTCTTGCTCCAGGTAAGTCATGTGTGTGCTGGAAGTTCAGTTTCAGTGTGTAGAAAGATGCAGCTGCTTTATGAATAAGTGTAAATATATTCACAGCATTTGGTCTTTTTAAGCATTCAAATAAAGACAATTTTCCTTGTGAAAATTACAAAATGAAATAAAAGGAAAGAAAGATTACCACACAGCGTTGATCACATAATCGCCCTTGAACTTAGGCTGCTGTGAAGGAAAACACAGTGAAGAACGTTTAGAGATGAACCGCTTTCTTGATTGTTCTTGAATTGTCATGCTTAGACATGTTTATTTATTTATTTATTTATTTATATATTTATTTATTTTAAAGAACCCAGGAGTCATGACTGTTGATTTGAATGGTTAATGAAGGGGTGTTTAATGTTACATTTATTTGATATCAGGCAGTAATTACTTTTCAAAACACAAATATGTCTCATCCAGAATGCTGGCACAACTACAAATATTAAGGCCTTGCATTCTTTGAAGAACATGCACTTTATGACACTGTGTTAAACAGTTTCAAACAATATTATGAGATGTCTGTTCATAGTAAGACATCAGTTTTGAATATCGCAGTTACTACCATAAGAAATGATAGCTCTTTACCTATAAAACTGACTGAATTAACGCCACTTTTGTGATAGCTAATTTTGAATAGCTGTGGTGGACAAATTTATCTGAACTGATTTCAAATGACAATCAGTTGTACATGTACAGTATCTGTATTGATTATATTTTATAATAATAATAATAATAATAATTGTCTAATCTTGTCATCTGCGTATGTTTCCCATACACAGACGAAATTCGTCTCTGCATTTAACCCAACCACCTACCAGGTGGTGCAGTGAGCAGCCATAGAAGGCGCTCGGGGAGCTGGAGAAATAGGTGTGCACTCATAGACACCCCAAGGTGTGTAGTGGCCGGGACGCGAACCCGCGTCCTTCGGGTCCCAAGTCAAACGCCCTAACCACTACACCATCTTGGCTCCTTTTAAATGTTTCCATAAAAGTTGTCCAGCGATTCATCACATTTTTGATGTTCTCTAAAGTCAATTGGCTGTGGTGGCCATCTTGAAATGTATTGAGTATACTGTACATGGTAATTAGGTGTAGAGGTACACCTACCATACCATACCATACCATTTTATTTATAGAGCACTTAAAACAGCAACAAGGCCAACCAAAGTGCTGTACAAACAAACAAACAACAGGCAACACACACAATGAAGTACAAAAAATAGACATAAAAACATTGCTGATGATAAATAAAACGACCAAACACAGATCAGCTGGTGTTGAAAGCAACAGAATAGTAATGGGTCTTTAAATGGGATTTGAAAACTGAGAGGGAGGGGGCCTGTCTGATGAGCAGAGGTATCTCATTCCAAAGTCTTGGGCCTGCTACAGAGATGGTCCTGTCACCTCTGCGTTTAAGAAGAGTTCCTGGAACTGTTTAAAGTAACTGGTCCGTTGACCTCAAAGAACGTGGTGGGACATACAGTTGTAGCAAATCAGTGAGATAGGCAGGGGCGAGACTGGTCAGCGATTTGTGGACATACAGGTGAATTTTGAACTGGATTCAAAGATGAACCGGTGGCTAGTGCAGCGAGACCAAGACTGGTGTAATATGCTCGCTTTTGCCTGTACTGGTTAAAAATTGGGCTGCTGCATTCTGGACCAGTTGTAATCGTGCATTGATGGTCTGACTGATACCAAGCAGAAGTGAACTGCAGTAATCAAGCCCAGATGTAATAAATGCATGAATTGCTGTCTCCAGGTTATTTTTGGGCAATATGGGCTTCAGCTTAGACAGTCGCCTCAGCTGGAAAAAACAGGATTTAACTATCACATTTACATTTAAGTAAAGTAAAAGTAAAGTCTCGCTCCTGCTACGTGCCCCCCTGGTGGGTGTTCCTTTGCCTGCGGGCGTGCTGGGGGCCCTCACTATCTGGAGTTGGGCGCTTGGGCGTTTGTCGGCTCGGCCTGCTGGCTGCCTGGTGGGGCTTGTGTCCTCTGGTCCTGTCGGGTCTGGGCCTGAGGGGTGGGCGTCCTCGGTGCCCAGGCCTTGGTGACCAGCCCTGGGGCTACGTCGGTGTAGCGGGCTCCGGCAGGGGCCTGGGAATCTGTTGCAGTTGGCCCCGGGGGGTCATTGTATGTGGTCGCTGGTGGGGTTCGTCCGGTTCTTCCCATTGGTCGGATCTGGGGAGTGGGCGAGTGGCTCGTCCTGTTCGGATGGCCCTGGGGACTCTGGGCTCGGGGTCCTTCCTGGGGTCTTGGGCTTTGATCGCCCCTTCGTCTGCCTCGGGCTTTGGGGGGACGGATCTCTGATGCTTCACAGTCGCTACTAAATGTTCTATTGGAGGAACCTTATTCACTTATGCATGCTCACAACCACACACAAATGGATGCAGGGATGTATATGTAGATATATGCAGATATGTAGATGGGTATATGAATGAATATAAATGTATATGTATGTATACTGTATATATATTTGTAGGTATGGGTATGTGTATTTATAGAAATCTACTGCAAGGTCATGAATATTATTAGTCTTTATGCATGTATGTTTCGTTGCTGTGTTCTGTCATGTGCTTTGCAGGATTGCGGACGGAGGTTGGGTGTGTTTGCCTTGTGCTCTTTTTGTGGATAATTGTTGTTTTGTTGTCTTACTTTCTCTTTTCTTTCTCTCTATATAAAAAAAATACATATTGGAGTGAGAGGATGGCTATAAGGTGAGAAGGGAGGCCATCTATAAATGGAAAAAAGAAGAAAAAAAGAAAAAAAAACTATCATATTTACATGACTGTTGAGTTTCATGGAAGGATCCATTATCACTCCCAGATTTGTGACTTTTTGTTTTTCAGACAGGGCTAGAGCAGAAAGGTCAATGCAGTGGTTCGAGATTGTGTCATTGGGAGGGAACAACATGGCTCTTTTCATTGAAACTTAAGACATTTAAAGCCATCCAGTCCCTGATGTCACCCAGGCAGTCGAGTGGAGGTTCAATAGAGCATGTACCATTGTGTCTTAGGGGGAAGTAAATTTGACAGTCATCAGTGTAGGAGTGGAAAGGTATGTTGTGTTTCCGGAAAATAGCACCAAGTGGCAGTAGGTATAAGGAGAATAGGAGAGGACCCAGGATGGACCCCTGCGGAACCCCCCATTTAAAGCAGTGTTTCCCCTACACAACTTGCCAAGGCGGGGTGGGGGGGAGGGAAGAACAGCCGTTGTTGCGGTTTATTTGGCTTGTTTTGAAAGTAAAGTCGCTTGTTTGGGCTTGTTATTCTTTGTTCTTTATTCTTTGTCAAGAGTGACAAGACCATGATAAAATGAGTTCCAGTCCATCCATCCATCCATTTTCGTCCGCTTATCCGGGGTCGGGTCGCGGGGGTAGCAGCTTAGGCCCAGACTTCCCTCTCCCCAGCCACTTGGAGCAGCTCCTCTGGGGGAATCCCAAGGCGTTCCCAGGCCAGCCTAGAAAATGAGTTCCAGTAAGTGGGGGAAATATGGGAAAAATATAATAAAGAATGGGAGAAAGAGCGCACACTTAAAGCATGATTCAGGATAGAGATTAAAGAAAGTTTTTGTTGACTTAGCTTACTATGAGTTTGCTGTTTAAATTTTATTTTATTTTTTAATTTGTACGCATCCTTTATGATTGTCTGTTGTTGTCGTTGTCCACTGTTGTCATCTCTCTTGTTTAAAATTCAGGTCTCTCTGGTAAATGAGTCAGAGGCTTAATTTCATTTTTCATTTTTTTCATTTATTGATTCATTCATTTTATAATAACAGACAAAAAATAAAACAATTTAACACACAGATAACGAGAAAATTAAAATATAAAATGAAAGGTGGCAGATGAAGAAAAAAATCTTATATCTGCCCATTATCTTCTAACAAACCATTCAAACAAACAATTTAATTTGATACAAAAAACAAACAAAAAAAACGTATAACTCATTAACTCCCTTAATCACAAGAATTACTATTTAAACTTGTGTCTTTGTTAAACATATTACCTTAACAATTTATCCTTGATCTTTCTTTTGAATATAATTATTGATTTAGCTTCTTTAATGTCAGTTTCCTCTTCGTTCCATAACCTAACTCCCTGAACTATTGCAGTCCTTCCTTTCAAACTAGTCCTACACCTAGATTTAACAAACATATCAGTTCCCTTGAGATTATAACAACTCAATCGTTTTACAAAATACATCTGAACATTCAAAGGCAATACATTATGATGAGCTCTATACAGTACATCATTAACAAAATATTATAATCCACCAGATCGTAAAACTTCAGTAATTTCATCTGATAAATGTTGATTCCTATAAATATCTGGGTATACTGGTCGATTCACATCTCTCTTTTAAACTCCACGTGGAAAACCTAGTGAAGAAATTGAAAGTTAAACTGGGTTTCTTTTTCAGAAACAGATCATGTCTATCACTGAATGTTAGGAAACGCCTTGTATCTGTGACTTTCCTTCCCTCCATTGATTACGGTGACATTCTCTACATGAATGCTCCTACAAGCACCCTGCGGATGTTGGATGTTGTCTATCATGGTGCACTAAGATTCATAACTGGCTGTGATTATCGTACCCACCACTGCACCCTGTATTCACTGGTTAACTGGACATCATTAACCTCACGCAGACTCTTCCACTGGTACATTTTCATCTTTAAATCACTTCTTGGTCTGCTGCCCTCATACATCTCCTCCTACATGTCTTTGCGTGAGTGCAGCTACAGTGTGCGCTCTCAGGACATGATTACCTGCAGTGTTCCGTCAGTGAGGACTGAACTTGGAAAAAGGGCCTTCTCCTACTCTGCTCCTGCTTCATGGAATATCTTACAAAAAGATCTGAAGCTCTCGGCCCTGACTTCTCTAAATGGTTTTCAGAATCTGTATGAATCCTGGCAAAAACCAATGCAGATTTGTTCCTGTCTTTGATTTTATACGTCTACCTATTTTATTATTTATCTATTTTATACGTTTACACGTCTACTTATGTTTTGCTAGTTTTTTGATACTTGTTTAAAAAAAATGTATTTCTCTCTTTTGTTTTTTTTTCTCTTTTGTTTTCTATTGTTTATTGTTTATTGTTTAAGGAAATTCTACCATTGCTGTTCATCGTTCTTTAGTTTTAGCAGGTCGCTTTTGTAAATGAGCCATGAGGCTCAATAAGATTTACCTGACTAAATAAAGGTTGAATGAATAAAATAATATACTTGGATGACGATAAGGTTTTCTGGTTATAATTCTTATAACTCTCTTGCTTCTGCAAAACAAGAATAGGTTTTGTAATTGATCTACACGCCTTATCCCAAACACCAACACAATAAAATGTGGAATAATAAGTGTATTGTATAACATATACAATGCCTTGTCATTCAATAGATCTCTAACTCTGTAAAATACTGAAATAGATTTAGATTAAAAAAATTGACAGAACTTATATGTTGTTTCCAAGACAATTTTTTGTCAATTATAACCCACACATAATGGGATTAATTTGTATAAATATGCTAAATGTATTTTTATTTTTTAGAGTGGATATGTTCTTCAAAGTCTTTAGCATAATTTTGCTCTTTATATGTAATGCCATAATAAATGTATGTTTATACTGTACTGTTTAAAAACGGCCCTTGTTTTACACAATGGGGTGGGTTGCCTGTTGGGCTTATTTTGGGCTTATTTTCAAAGAGCAATTTGCTTGTTTCTGTCGCTAGATGTGGCAACACTGCGCAGACTTGTACTGGCAGATAGAGACGAAGCCTAAAGTCGCGCGCAGTTTTAAGAGGAGAGCAGAGCAGAGACACAACATTTCAGCCGCGCATTCAGTTTTATTTATTTATTTTCCAGCGGAGAAGGACCGCGTGCGCAGCCGCGCGCAATAGGAGCTGTACAGAGAGAAACATCAGACACGAGTTCAGGTTTTTTTTTCGTCCGTGGGGAGGGTGAAACGTCAGCCGTGCACGCGCGCGTGTGTGTGTGTGTGTGTGTGTGTGTGTGGGGGGGGGGGTCAGCTGAGTGTTCAGCATGAGGCTGCTTTTATTAGGTTTTCAGCTAGTGCACCTACAGTGCAAGCTGCTAGTTTAGCGTTACGTCAGTGGCGACAGGTGGTTGGAGCGGTGGATAGGCGGGGCGCTCGGTTCTGTTGACGGGGCGCCCCGCCTATATAATGGTAGGGGAAACACTGTAAAGGCTGGGTTATACTCCGCAAGACTCCCTGTCTTACGTCTTTTACCCCCCGTTGAGTGAACAAACATTGCGCAACTTCTGGCTGCATTCCCGCTGTGATCTCCGGTGACAGCCCGTCTTGTACGTGGCCCCCAAGCAGAACTGTAAGACGTCTTGCAGTTTTGCTTGGGGCCACGTACAAGACGGGCTGTCACCGGGGGATCACAGCGGGAGTGCAGCCAGAAGTTGCGCTACCTGTTTTCACTCAACGGGGGGTAAAAGACGTAAGACAGAAGTATAAACCAGGCTTAAGTGCTGCCACTGCAGAACTAAAATCATTGATGGAAACACAAAAGGGCCTGTCAGAGAGGTAGGATCTGAACCAATTGAGGGCTGACCCTGTTATGTCCACCCATTGTTCCAACCTAGCAATGAGGATCTCATGGTCAATGGTGTCGAAAGCAGTTGTAAGGTCCAATAGGACAAGCAACACAGAGCCACCAGTGTCTGTGTGGAGAGGTTTAAAGCCAGATTGGAATAACTCAAGGACAACGTGATCCTCCAGGAACCACTTCAACTGGTACTCGACTATTTTCTCTAGAGGTTTAGAAACAAATGGGAGTCTGGAGACAGGCCGGAAGTTAGATACTACTGAAGGGTCAAGGTTTGTTTTTTTCAGGAGAGGTTGAACAGCAGCATGTTTTAATGTTTTTGGCACCACGCCAGTGGATAAACTGCTATTTACAATAGCAAGAATGGAGAGACCTAGAGTAGGAAAAACCTCCTTTAGTAGCAGAGGAGGGACCACATCAAAGGGGGAACCAGATGGTTTCAGGCAGAGCCATATATATAGAGAGTTCCGACACTCTTTGATCTCGCCGACAGGCGGTCAATCGTTCCAAACAACGGCTATGGAAACCTTGTGGAGCTGCGCCCTCTGGCGGCGACGGAGCGCTACTGCAGGCAGCTTCAGACTGTTACCCAGAGCCATGGAACAAATCGCCCCCTCCATGACCCACGTGACTTCCGCATTCCATTCTTACAATGGAACTCTATCCACAGTATTCCCACGCCCCATGACGCTTTGCGCAAAATGTGCACACGACTTCCGGTTGACCGGAAACACTGTTTGTTTACATGCGAGTAATACAGTTGAAGACAGTCCAAACTTTGTTGTTTTAGTTCATTAAAAATGTGGGAACACCACTCGTTTTGTTAAAAGAGGAGGGACAAATAAAAAGAAATTACAGATGTTACCTGATCGCGCAGACATAATTTAAAACTACATAAATAGCGAACGCGTTTGCTCCGGCCTCTCGGCTAAGGTTTGTTAGCAGCTATCTCGGCTAAAAATACCGGTCGCGTCTGAGATCTATCGTTTTAAGACAGTAAATCTTCCAAAACTCTCATTAATAAACCCTCCCCGAATAAAAAGATGTTACCTGATCGCGCAGACATAATTTAAAACTACATAAATAGCGAACGCGTTTGCTCCGGCCTCTCGGCTAAGGTTTATTAGCAGCTATCTCGGCTAAAAATACCGGTCGCGTCTGAGATCTATCATTTTAAGACAGTAAATCATCCAAAACTCTCATTAATAAACCCTCCCTGAATAAAAAGAAATTACAGATGTTACCTGATCGCGCAGACACAGCCATAGAGAAGGATGCAGGAACACTCTTTCTTTGTTTTGGGTCCGTGTTGAAAACACTGTTGTTTTAGCCAAAGATTTAGCTTGGTCCGGTTGTTGGTGCAGCCGCGAACAGCACAGCAGGTACCTGAACCCCGGTAGGACATTTCAGTAAACGTTCCGTTTAAACAAAAGCTGTGTTTGCTCCGATAAAATGAATGAAAATAACTTTCAAAAACACCCGTGATCCATACTCCGCCTATGGAATACAGGCACTTCCGGTGTCGGACAGGAAGTACAATGCACATTCGCTTCTAGAGTGACACCCTCAGGAATACTGTGGATAGGAGTGTCGCAACTGATGGAGATGTTCAATATTTATCATCTAAAACTAATTACTCTGACCCAATAATTACCTTGTATAACCCAGCTCACTTATATCAAATATTCTCTGTTCCCTTTAAACACTTATATTTGATAGTACAAACATGTTGTTTGCTTTGCTCCTTGATACAGAAAAGACAGTCTCCCAGCCTTGACAAATGTTTGGATTAGATGTTCTTGTTTGATCAGAACCATGACTTGTTTGTTTTATCTGTAAGACGTCAGAGCTTGTCAGGCTCCACCTGCTTCTTGTTTAAATAGCTTGTCATGTCCAGTACAATTCGGAATTGTGCAGGACAATGTATTTGAGACCAAACTAAGTTTCAAAAGACATTAAAAGCCCTTCCCCTTTGCAAAGTTGTTTGTCTGATTTAACACTGTTCTCTTGTTTATCTTTGTGTGGTTTTTATTAAGGTAACAGGGGTTTAAAATCCCCATCATTATGGTGCCGAAAACTCTTTCTCCCCACACCTGCTCCTGATGGCCTCTGAACGGAGCGCAGCTGCGAGGCACGGTAAATATGGCAGAAAGTCCAGTGATTGGGTTTGTCTCTGGCCGGTCCATCTGGTGCGATCAGGGTCGGGTTGGCGGAGATTTCCAGACATCCACACAGGTCAGCAAGAAATGTGAGTGTTAAATAGTGTTTGTTGATATGTCGTTTTTAAAACAATTTGAGTACAGTAACAGGAACTATCACCCTGAGCCGATGATTTGAAATTATGAATGAGGTGTCTGCTTTTCGATAACTAGGCGAATTTTGCGCACACGCTAGTTGGCAGAACCAAGATTTCTGTGATTTATAAGCGAGGGCAGCCAAAAACACGCCAAGACCAGAAATGTGAGGCTGGCTGCCAGACCTTTAAATTGGACGTTTAGTGTGTCCGGCCAGGCAAGAAGGGAAATTAAGACAAGAACATTTATTTTTATATTTGACGCGTCATTATGTATTTGTTTAGTACGTTTTTTATGTGTATGTTTGTGTTTCTGGAGCCCTGCACCTCTGTTTTTTTCTTTTCTTCCTCCCATTTTCCTCAGTGTGTGCATGTGTAGCTCGGCTCCTGTCTGTTATCTGTTTTCTGTGGGCCTTCACCCCCCCCCCCCGAGCTGAGCCTGCAGCCTGTTTTCTGTGTTCTCTGAGAGTGAATGTGCAGGTACCTTGGTTTTTGTGTTTGAGAAGTTTCTATTTTGGGAGTTAAATGTAACTGGATCTAAAAGGTTTCCCAGGTTGATACAGTATTAATTTGCTCACATATATTAATAAATACTGTACACAAAAGG
>JBBPBX010064996.1:0-20086 GCA_038048925.1 Garcialebias charrua | reverse complement strand
AAGATTTAAAAAAAATTTCGGCGGCTCCCTTCCTCGGGTTTCGCCACAGCGAACTAACTCGCACGAAGACTTGCCAATTGTTTTATGCTGGATGTCCTTCCTGACACAACCACAGACCATCGAGCTACCACAGAGAGCTAGCAGAGAGCTGCTATCTAGGGCAACTGGGGCAGCAGATGGTGGGGGTTGAGGGCCTTGCTCAGGGGCCCAGGTTGGGGCAAATGAGGGTGGAGGCAGGTCTGGGTGATGCTGTCGCAGGGTATCCGCGGGGTCTTGAAAGTTATTAAAAGTTGATAAATCAATTTTGGAAAAATTAAGGGTCTTGAAAAGTATTAAAAAGTCTTGAAAGCGATTTGATGAGGTATTATTTTTTTTTGCTGTTATTCTAGCTTTAAATAATTTGACAGCAAAAAAGTATGTATGACTAATATTTGTTTTCTTCACCGCGGAGGATTCGGAAACTGCTTCACACAAATTTAGAGTGTCAGGTTACAACAGCCTTTACGGCTAGGCCTATCTTGTGCGCATGCGCGGCTGCTTTATCTCCAAGTTGAGTCTGTGTGTTCGAGTAAGTTGCCGCGAGACCGTGAGAACAATGGGTAAATGCAAGTTTTCTGACTCCTGGTTGGAGATGCCTGATTTTCAAGAATGGCTGAGGCCTATCGCCGAGAATAACCGCGAGGCTTATTGTACATTTTGTAAAAAAAAAAGATGAGTGTAGCCTCGATGGGCATAAACGCTGAAGCTGAGTTAGAAGAGCTGAAAAAAAAGAAAAAAGTTCTACAAGAGGTGTGCGATTCTCTGCAAAAAGATGCAGATCAGTTGGCAGAGCAGGCAGAGGGAAAGTCAGGTTCTTTAATGGCCCAACTGATCACCAAGTCCAATGTCTTGAGAAGGAGACGTAAAGAAAAACTCAGTGAGCTGGTGCAAACTGAAGAGTTGCTGGAATGCAAAGCAACTGCACTGAGGCACATGTAATGATTACTGTTTATTTCTTATTCGCCATTGTTCAACCAAGTTACTTTAAAATAGCTACGAGTCTTGTTGTAACCTAAGCTATATTTTCTTAAACCTAGTCGTGGTTCAGTTTCTTCTTTTGAACTTTTTTCTTTCCACTGTATCTCAGTTCTGTTGTAGGTTTGAGATTCACGGATTTAATTGAAAACAACAGCAGTTTTGTAAATCAAAGATTTGTTGCTTAATAAAACAAAGTGACGATAAGGTCTTGAATTTATTTTGGAAGGTCTTTAAAAAGTCTTGAAAAGGTATTGAAATTAACTTCATTATTCCTGCATATACCCTGTGTCGGTCCAGGGGATCAAACTGGCAACCTTCTGATCACAGGCTTGCCTGCTCTAATTTCTGCGTCATCACTTCCCCTCCATCTACAAAACATACTACAGTAATTGTTCATAATCCCTCGACAGAACCCCATTTGGAAAGATGTGAACTATCCTTTTCGGTCCAGCTGTTAAGTGTTTGTTTCTTGGCAGAAAGATAACTGGTTTAATCACGGAGTTGATTAAAATCTGTGTTTTGTTATTGTAGTGAAGTTTCACAAGCATTCATTTTTGGTCACTTGAAAAAAGGGTTCTATTCATTGCTGGAAATAGATGTTTGCTTTTTCTGTTGCATATAGTTCTTTCTTGGGGGCTACAGTTGCTCAATGGTCAGTGCAGCGGTCTTGTAATCCTGAGGTGCAGGTTTGAGCCCAGGTGGTCTCTGAAACAGCATTTGGCTTAAAAAATGGCCAAATATTTCTTGCCTGTTTGCTCCGCTGTGGCGACCCCTGTAGAAGTGAGCAGCCAAAAAGAAAAACAACATATTTCTTTCTTGATGCTCAAAGGATTAGCTGAGTTTCAACAGTAACACCCTTGCCATAACAGGCAAACGGTACACAAAACTAGGGATGCACATTTTGGGGGGAGTGGTGGCGCAGTGGTTAGAGACGGTGGGCCTGTGATCGGAAGATCGCCGATTCAAGCCCCGGTACCGACAACATCAAAAAATGTGGGTGGAAAAAGGTGACACACCCACACCTGCCTCCACCCTCATTCGCCCCACTCTGGGCCCCTGGCCCCACATATAGAGACCCCCCCCCTTACAATTTAGGGGGTGGGGGGGGGTGCAATAGATGTAGTTGTTGTCCTCGGTTACTCATGACCCAGGAGAAATTTGATAGTCAGCCCATTCCCAAGGCTGTTGTAGAGTCAGATTCAGATAAGCTTGATTGTTGATTTTCTTCAGACAGAAAGTTTTTTTTCTTCTCCTGCAGCCTTGAGTGTCCATCTGGACGATCCAAATCCAAAATGGTCTAATTGTGGGAATCCGTTCCACTGATCCATGCTATGAATCCTCCTCCAGGTTGAACCCACCACGCTGTCGAGTCCCAGAAGCCGCGGGTGGCCTGCGATTCTCATAAATCGCCTCCACCTTGCGGTTAAGCTCGTAAAGCAGCTGATTTAGTGAGGCCACGGCACGGATCAAACTTTCACACTGACTCGGAAGCTTAGACATGGCCGTAATAGCCTCTGAAGTCTTCCTCGGTTTCCGATAGAACAAGGCTAGGCAGATGCCGAACAGCAAAGCTCCTGCCATCATCAAATCCAATTATGTAAACATCTTCAACGTCCTCCACAGACAGGACTGAGAGACACATCACCTTCCACTCGCCCCAGGAATCCATGACATATCCCCCCGAGTGTGTCTGTGCTGGGCAAGCTGGCTCCCCCGGACATTGTCGCTTTGTAGAAAAAATCTTGTCAATAGAGTTGATCATCCATAATACCAAATCCATAATCTCAATTTACGTTCGAGAGATGAGTGCAGAGGAGCTGCAGACAAAACAGAGAGCCGAGCAGGAAGACGGGAGAGGAAAAACAGAAGCAGCCACTTGCGACCAGAGCGAGGGAAAAAATATATAAATAATTTTTGTTAGTATTCAAATCACTAAATGGCTTAGCACCAAATACATTAAAGATTTGTTGTTGTATCAACTTAAGTCTACTCAGGTCTGGTTCAAGTCTACTCTGCATCCCATCCATCCAGCCATTATCTTTACCCACTTCTTCCTTTTTGGGTCGCAGGGTTCACTGGTGCCCACATACAGCAGTCGCTGCAAGAGGCAGGGGACACCCTGGACAGGTCTCTAGTACATCACAGGGACACATATAGAGACAAACGAGAAGAACAACCATTCACTCTCACTCACACCTAGGGACAATTTAGAGTTACCAATAAGTCTATCCAGAGCCGTATATAGTGAGAGTTGCGACACTCCCATTGACTCCCATAGAAAGAATGGAATGCGGAAGTCACGTGGGTCACGGACCTGCTGAAAGTTACATACAGCTGCGTTTCTACCATTGAACGCAGTACATTCTCCGTGTTTTCTCTGGTAAGTTGATGAAAATACAGCATTTTTTTGCCACTTTGAGGTGTTAGCTGATTGTTCTGACCACAATTTATCAACGCTAACACTTCATGTCGCCAGTTTTTTGTTAATTTAACATGTTAAATTGCTAGTTGTGTGTTAACTGTAGCTAGCTCTGCTATCATGATGGTTTAACTGGGTCTATTTCTGTCTAATTCATCGTTTTAAAATATCCATTACAGCTTAAATTTTCAAAAGTTTATATTTTTATTTTTTATGATAATTCCAGAAAATACTTAGCCTTTTTTCTGAGATTGTTGTGGTTTAATTTAGTTCAAATTATAGATCCTTTGTCAAAGACTGCAGCATAAATTGTGACATTATCATTAAAGAAAAATGTGATTGTAGAGATGAGTAAATTGTTTTGTTTTCCAGGTGAACCACAGAATGACTTCAGAGAACTGCATTCAAACAAAGTATCATAAAGGTACAAGTTCTCGTTTTATGTCTTCCCAAAACAATAATTTCTGAATCAAGAAGTTTGAATAAAATTATTTTAACACCATAACCGTCACAAATTGGTATTTACTGCAGGACTGTTAATTTGAATTTGTATTATAGTATTAGTTTAGCGTATGGTAATCATGGGCCAAGTTGAGATTAGGCTCTCTTTCAAGACAGAACAAGAAATAAGAATTATTTCTGTTATTTCTTTGCACATCATGACATGAAGGAAGAATGCTTTCTAATAGACTTGCTTCTCTCCATAGAGTATCCATGGTGTTGGGGAGCTCCATGAAGGATTTTTACCAAAGGATGATGACAACAGTGACGACAATAGACAGTTATATCCACAACTTATATCCACAACAAGATCCACAACTTCTCCTCCTCCACCATAACCCTCAGCACTGGCTCTCCTCAAGGATGTGTGCTGAGCCCTCTTCTGTTCACTCTGCTCACATATGATTGTACAGCCACACATCCAGGCTGTCATATTGTAAAGTTTGCAGATGATACAGCGGTGGTGGGATGCATCACAGACAATGATGAATCCAGCTACAGACAGGAGGTGGAGCACCTGGAGAGCTGGTGCAAAGAGAACAACCTTCACATGAATGTGAAGAAGACGAAGGAGATGATTGTGGACTTCAGAAGGAACAAACACACCCACGCCCCACTGAACATAAGAGGATCTGCGGTGGAGGTGGTCTCCAGCTACAAGTACTTGGGTGTACACTTGAATGATGACCTCAGCTGGAGCAACAACACCACCAGCCTGATCAAGAAAGATCATCAGAGACTCTACTTCCTCAGACGGCTGAGACGAGCTGGTCTGGGAAGCTCAGTCCTCACCTCCTTCTACAGGTGTGCAGTGGAGAGCATCCTGTGCTCCAGCATCAACGTGTGGGATGGAGGCTGCACAGCTGCAGAAAGAAAAGCTTTACAGAGAGTGGTGAAGGCTGCACAGAAGTCTGTTGGAGTCAGTCTCCCCACCATCACCATCAACCGGTTCAGTTCAGGATACAGTTCAAGCTGCTCCTGTTTGTTTTCAAAGCTCTGAATGGACTTGCTCCTCTGTACATCTCAGAACTTCTGAAAGTCCATCAGCCCAGCAGAGCTTTACGATCTGCCAGTCAACACCTGCTGGAGGTGCCTCGCTCAAGGTACAAACAATGGGGAGACCAGTCTTTTTCTGTTGCCGGCCCAAAAGCCTGGAACAGCCTCCCCCTTGAGCTGCGTGCCACCTCTGATCTGACTCTGTTCAAAACCAGACTGAAGACCCACTTGTTCAAAAAAGCTTTCAGTGTGTAACTTTTATTACTTTTGGTATTTTAATATGTAGCATTTTTTATTTCCATTGCCTTTTTACTTCCACTTGTTCAAATAAGCTTCCAGCGTGTAACATCACATCATGCTGATGCTGATCTGTTGTCATGTTGCTGTGTTCACCTGTGACCATCTGCTCATACAGACTCATGTTTGTGCTGCTGTTTATAATGATGTTTTTCTACTACATTAGGGCTTAGTGTATTACTAGTTGATGTTTTTCTTCTTTTCTTTTTCTCTTGCATTTGTTGTTGGATGTAACTGGGACCCTGTGTACATAATCTCGTTTTCATCACATGTACCACATGCGGTGCAAATGACAATAAAACTCTCTGACTCTGATAATAAAAGAGGCATACAGATTTTTTAAAATTTTAATGAAATTAAAATAAGATTGCAAAAACAGCTAGATTATAAGGTGAATGTAGAAAACTAAAACCAGGAACTTTAGCAAAATATGTGAGATCACTGGTCAGGGAAAGTTCTGCTGTTCTTCTCATTTGGTTCTGGGCGATGAAAACAAACGGTTGGAACCTTCTTCAGTCTCACACGGCCTGACTGTGTCTTTGTGAAGTGCCCTCTCTCAAAATGTGCCTGTAGAGTGATACTAGTTTATTTCCTTGCACATTTCTTTGACAGTTAAACATTTTGAGCCCTGATTCAGAATGTTTTGTGTGCAGATTAAATTTACATTACTCACTTTGTGTTGTTGGGATGATTATGTAATTAATAAACAGTATAAATAGTAGTGAAGTAGGCCTACTTCATTAAAGCTTGTTTTACAGACATATTTTATAATAAATTGTTTGGTAATTTATTTTTGCACAATTAACACTTATTTTGTCACCTGTTATGATTTTAACTAGAAACTGTTTCATTTAAATTAACATTTTAATCAGTGAATTACAATTTTACAACAGTCAGGTCAGGCTACAAGCACAATCAACTCTGTCATCCAGGTACTCGGTTGCTAATTTTAAAAAAATTGAACAACTATCTAATGTGCAGAAATGAAGACTTCATCCCAGATGATCTGGTAAACTGGAGCAGATACTGCTGGCATGAAGGACAAGGTGGAGAATTATCATGCAGAGAACATCAGAAATAGCTTACTAGGTGTTACTCTGTTTTTAATTTAAAAAAATGTTTTATGTGTAACATAAAACACTGTTGACATGGCTATACTGGTCATTGTATTGTATAGTAGACATGTATTTTCTAATGTGTTTACAGTCTCGTTTCACTGTAATGATAAAAGCATCTGCCACGTCTAAAAATGCTTTAATAAAACGCATAGTCAGTGAAATAATCAGTAATCATTTAAGTAATCAGTTTGTTACTGCTCAATAATTACTGAAAGACGCTGGACAAAGTAAGAAAAGTCTATTTTTGTGTTCTGTTGCGCCAGTAGCTGCTCAAACTGACTGGCAGCGATGAGCTGCTTGTAACTACTGGGAGCTGCATGAACCACGTGACCGCCTAGCGGCGAGTACAAAGAGTGTCACAACTCTCACTATATACGGCTCTGAGTCTATCCATTCATCCATCCATTATCTTTACCCGCTTCTTCCATTTTGGGTCACGGGGGTCGCCGGTGCCCATGTCCAGCAATCACAGTGCGAGGGGCAGGGTACACCCTGGACAGGTCGCAAGTCAATCACAGGGCCACATAGAGACAAACAAGACAAACAACCATTCACTCTCTCACTCACACCTAGGGACAATTTAGGCCCTGTTTACACGGACACTGTGTGGGGGAAACGCAACTTTTGGGTATGTTAATTAGGTTGAAAGTTTTGCGTTGACATGGGCGAATTCTGTGGATACGACTCTCTCCCCCCCACCCCCCGTACTCATGAATTTACTGTAGTTACCATGCTGGGCCTGTAGATGGCGCTGTGATCTTTGGAACCTTCACTACTGCGCATGCGCCACCCACTGCTGCTTGAGGTAAACAAAGCACACGAGGCAGCCTGTTTTCCTCTCTGGCTAAAAGTTCAGCTACTACAAGTTGTTGTCAACAAGTTAAAGCTGGAATTTGGATAAGAGTCAACAGATCTGACACCAAGTGGACCGCTTCATCTGCACACCAGTTGCTGACTGGACGTCTGGACCGGAACCGAGTCAACATGTCTGACTTTAGTCCGTGAGAATCAGCTGATTTACAGCAGCGCTACAAGGTAAACCATGTTCTTAATACAATGTGTCCTGGTGTTTAGTTCGATCACAGAACAACCAACTGAGGTTTTATTTTTATTTTTTTCCTGCGAGGTCGAAGCTGTTCCACGAAGCGGACCGGCGGTTCGGATCTGGGTCCAGTTTCCACCAGGATGAAAACAACAGAGTCCAGTTTATTAAAGTTTGGTTAACGTGTTTTTAAAAGTGTTCAATTTAATTCTCAGTGTTTGTGACATGAGTTTGTGGTGTTGAATAAATAAATAAATTAAAAATCAACCTGGTGTCTTCATTTTCAACATGCAGCATGTTAGGCATGACGTAACGAGTCCAGATAGCTTCATTTAGCTCAGATAAATGTAAATATCTCCCACGCTAACATAAATACTGTTTATTATTGTTAAACTGTTAATATATAGCACATTTAGTATGTTATAGTGCAGCGTGACACGTGAAATGTCCGACTGCCTCGTTAACAGACAACTGGATCCAGGCAGCTGCTCTCTTCCAACACAGATGCAGGTAAGGTGTAGAATAATTAAATATGAGAATCAAAATATATTCCATCAGCTATAGTTCAGAAAGTGGTGCGTGTGTCCACTGTCCAGTCCACCGCCATTGTTAAAATGCCGGCTGTCTGCGCGTGCGTGCTGCGTGCATGTGTTCAAACAAAAGCTCCACGGGAGATGTTTACATTATCAACGGGGGGTCAGCGAAAAAGTTCCACCTTGAGAGCAGGGTCAGAAAAGTATCGGTGTCATCGAGGGGGGCCAGCGGTGTCGTGTAGGCGATAAGCAAAGTCGCAAAGAGAAAGTAGCGGTTACACTCAAGATACGCGCCGTGTAAACTGGCCCTGAGTTACCAATCAATCTAACATGCATGTTTTTGGTCTGTGGGAGGAAACTGGAGTACCCGGAGAAAACCCATGCATGCACGGAGAGAACATGCAAACTCCTCCCTGAAAGCCCCCAACTGGGATTTTATCGAAACCCTGAGTTCTTTTAAATCAAGGCTAAAAACTCATTTTTTTAGAGTTGCCTTCGACTGTTTGACTAGTTGAAATATTAACTTATCGTTAACTTCAGTCTATACTGAAATGTTACTTTATGCCACTTCAATGTACTTTTGATGTTTTTATCACGTAAAGCACTTGGAATTGCATTGTTGCTGAAATGTGCTATACAAATAAACTCTCCTTGCTATTAACTTTACGTTGAGGAATATTCAACTTGCTATTGTAATAAGCTTTGCAACAGTACTACAACGTTAATTTACTTTATCTGAAGACGAAGCAACAGGTAATACAGTCATACTAGTTTCTCATATAATGTGTGATTTAATAAAAAAACTATCTCTAATACAGATTATTCAATATTCACAGAACAAGGCATGCATGTCTGCAGATCTTCCGTTGCAGAAACATGTAGGAGCTCTGAAAACAAATCCTATCAATCAGTGCTTGTCTGCTTGTCTAATTTGAATTTTGACTCCGATGCGGTACCAAACAAAGTACCACCATAAACTACTTCTAAATCTTGTTTCATTTTGACTCCGCTGTTATTTGGGTAATTACATTTTTGTGTGCAGTCTTGACTCATGTAGTCAAGCCACAGCCACAAATTGTAGTACTGGCAGGTAAATACTTGTCTTAAGCTGCTTGAGAATTTCAGTAGACAAATTTCATCTAACTTGGCCATTTGGGTCTTATCCACACGAAAACACAATACACTGTACTTTTATTTCTTCTTTCTAAAAAATTTTCTCGTAAACACACCATTATTTCTGGACCTCGTTATGAACGTAGAAACGTTGAAAATGACTCCTTTTTATGTTTAATAAAATGCATACGTTGCTGTCACTTTGAAGGCTCGTGTGTGGTGCTATAACATTTCTGAGAAAATTTACCAAAAACAGGAAATGAGGCGTCGGCATGAGCGTACAGCTAAACCCACAAAAAAAGAGGGTGATCTTGTGGTCAAAGGTCACAGATTTGGTTTGTAATTCTCTAGAAAATGCAGTACAGTACAGTAGTCCCTCGTTTCTTCGCGGTTAATTTTTCGGACTTGCTTTATCGAGGTTTTTCAAAATAAGATTGAACATGACACACTATTGGCTGATTGATGGATGAGCTGCACAATCGGCATGCAATTTTTTACTTAAAATGAATTATTTAAAATTATTTAGCACCTCCTGCACATTTCATGGTGTCAACAAATCCCCAAAAAGTTGGGACAAGTCCATTTTTACCACTGTGTGGCATCCCCCCTTCTTCTTACAACACTCAACAGACGTCTGGGGACAGAGGAGACCAGTTTCTCAAGTTTAGAAATAGGAATGCTCTCCCATTCATGTCTAATACAGGCCTCTAACTGTTCAATCGTCTTGGGCCTTCTTTGTCGCACCTTCCTCTTTATGATGCACCAAATGTTCTCTATAGGTGAAAGATCTGGACTGCAGGCTGGACATTTCAGTACCGGATCCTTCTCCTACGTAGCCATGATGTTGTGATTGCTGCAGAATGTGGTCTGGCATTATCTTGTTGAAAAATGCAGGGTCTTCCCTGAAAGAGATGACGTCTAGATGGAGCACATGTTGTTCTAGAACCTGAACATAGTTCTCTGCATTAATGGAGCCTTTCCAGACATGCAAGCTGCCCATGCCACAAGCGCTCATGCAACCCCATACCAGATTAAACTTTTGATCTGTCTATGTTCTATTACGAATAAAATATTGACATTTGCCATCTCCACATCATTGCATTCAGTTTTTATTCACAATTTATTTAGTGTCCCAACTTTTTTGGAATCCGGTTTGTACTTGTACTATTCCTACTTGGCGGTTTTTCACTTATTGCAGGGCTTCAGGGTACAGAGCCCAGTACAATAAACGACGGACTACTGTACAATGTACAGGTTTTTTTTTTCAAATGAACAGGAAATGTTCTGGAAACCATCATAACAGTTTGCTGTGGACTTGTGAAGCAGTTGCTCCTCACACATGCGCTTCACAACTGTACTGTAGTTTCTTTTTAACTTCTATCTTGAGTGTGGTTTGTGTAGTTTGTACATAAACTTGTCACCACTGGACGATGATGAAACCCGTGTCTTTGTCTAAAATGTTCCACTTTTACCACTGCAGGCATCTGACGCAGCAGAGGAGGAGACTGACGAGAAGGCGTAGAGACACTGACGTTCTCACCACCACCCCTCCGACTTCATGGCAGCAAAACATGTTAATTTTTTTTACTGATGATTTTTGTACCATGCTCATATTTTTAGACTAGATAGATATTAGAGACCAACAACCAGCAGCTCCACTCCACACCTCATTATTTCCTGTAAGCTTTTAGTTTGGCTTGACTCTCCCCCCCCATCAGTTTTTAGATCACAGTAGAATGAAAAGGTACAATGAGGTGGTTTTAACAGACAGCTGCACATGTTCTTTAGTTAAATCCTGCAAGGAGCCATAAATGTGACTGTTATGCTCTTTAAACCAGCTCTGCTTTTACTTGTAATCAATTCACAAACGACGGATGATCGTTACTGGCGCTTTGCCGTTAATGAGAAGATGCTCACTCCACCTCCGAATGCGAGCACTTATCCACCATGCAGAACCCAGCTCCGCAAACGCCATGAGGAACATGTGCAGCTTTTTAAAGACTCCTAAGTTTTAGAATCGCCACTGTTTCCCCACAAAGCTCCTTTTGTCTCTTTGTGCAATTGTTTGTGTGTCTGTTTGATTTCAGTCCCCCCCCCCCCTTCCTGCAGCAGAGTGACATAGCAATAACGAGTGGTGCTTCTGTTCTAGATGGCTCTATTGGCTTTGGATCCTTTTTGAGTTTCATCTTGTTAGGAGAATATTTTGAAATAAAATAAAAAACCTTGTGTCATATGAGAGTGTCTGTTTTTTGTTTCTTCGCACAATAACACGTGTGTAAAATACAGCTTTTCATTTCATGCTTGTTTCAAGTAGGACTTTTAAACCAGTACAAATGCCACTGCTGTGCACACCTTCACATGTGTATGTGTGAGGTCAGCAGGAGCACATGGCTGCATCAAATGCAACTGCTGTGTCAGGAAGTGAAAGGTCAGCATTTGACAGGACGTTGGGACCGTATGGCCTCTTCATTGCTGGGTGGTCCCTCATTCAAACCCTCAGACCAATGGCTGCTCCCATAACTGAGCTTATAGAAGTGGAGGGGTGAGTTCTGAACACCAAATCCCTCGAAAGTCAGAGCTGCCATGTGAACCTCACAATAAGCCAAATGGTGACCAGATTATTACTGGAACACTAGAAATACAGAAACTCCTGAACCTGCTTCACGATCAGCATTTTGGTCCAACACAATACTTAAACTGCAACATGTTCATAGAGATGATCCTACCTGTGGCTTTTATTAGTGTTGGAGAGAAGAAGGCTTTAGTTGAATTTAAAAAAAATTACAATGATTTTAACGCCAGCTTAAAAAAACTGGGTAGTTTTGTCTTTCCACTTATTTGCATATTAAAAACAAACTAAAAACATGGTTTCATCTGATGAACTAAAGTGGTCAAAACTAAATGGTATTTTGTGGTTTTGTTTGTTTTACTGATGTATTTAAAGCTCCCCATATTTTAACTTTGCATGAAATTGCACAACATATATTTTAACATTGAACTATCGTTTTTGCTAAAACAATGTTAAATTAATGAAAATTCCTCTCAAAAATAGTTTAAACTTAGCGCCGTTTTTTTACACGGTAAATCCAGATATTCCCGGTCACGTGACTGTGATGTCACATCCAGATATTGTGTCAGCGGGTGGCTTTGCAACTGAGATTCATTGTCTTCAAGAACGGCTTTTTTTTCTGTAACACTTGAAAATGCCGTCAGTTTGTGTCGCATTTGGGTGCTCTAATTTCGCCAGTGAAGAAGTGAGCCTTCACACTTTTCCAAAAGATGAGAAACTTCATCAAGAATGGACCAAAAACGTCCAGAGAACCAGGGAGAAATGGACTCCGAGTAAAACCTCTGTTCTCTGCAGCGAGCATTTTACAGCAGACTGTTTTGAACTTACACCAGGTTTACAAAAATCTCTCGGCTTAAAAGTAAGATTCAAAAAAGTTTTGAAACCGGGTTCTATTCCTACTATTTTTAAAAGAAAATCTACAGAAGAAAGTGAAGCTACCACATCTAAACAACGCAGAGAAGCTACAGTCGGAAAACTCACCAGAAAACGAGTAAGTCTTTCTGTAAACATAATCGGTGGAGTATATACTGTTAGATTAAACAACGTCAGTTTTTTATTCACGGAGTGTTTATTGAGAGTGTTGGACGATGCGACCGGGCCTCGCTTCTTTGTTAGCTGATGACAATAACAAAGAGGCTACATGGCTAAGCTAACCGCTATTAGCTATTGTGGTTTAAATAATCCTTATAAAAATCACTATTCCAATTATCTAGTTTCCAATAACTTTATCCGATGCAGACTAACCATTGGATTGCTTATATTCATGCGATTACTGACAATAATTTCGAAGGCTCTGTGCACAAGTATCGTAAATCACTTGCGCATTGACCGGAAAGGTGATTTCCAGCTTCCGGTCTAGCCCCGGTCTCAGTGAAAGTGGTGCTGTCTGAATGTTTACAAGAGCTGCCCAAGACAAGTATCAGCTATGTTCATCGTATCGTTGATGTCTGGTCCCCTGCTCCGACAAGCAAACTAACAAGGGATTTAAATTGCATATCTCAAGTTTCCTGCACAACTACGAGGGTAAGTAACGTTAGTTTGATCGCGTTGTGTTGTTGCTACCTGTTAGCGGCTAACGTTAGCAACACGATCTTTTTTTTGTGTACTCACGTTATAGAAACAGCTTTTCCACACTTAAACAAAACGGCTCATATTTTGTGATCATTCTACAAACATGCTGCTCTTCTCAGTTTCATGCAAAAATCAGGAGACAGCTGTGAAGCTGTTGTCAGGGCTCTGTGTCAGGTCCATGAAGAAAGCTGAAAAACCTCACCGTAGGGTGAAGCTAGGATTGTTCAGATGACAGTTTTAAGATTGCTGGTTCAGTAACCCCACGTTCCTGTTGTTAATGGGGATTTAGCTAAGATGGTAATTAAATATTAAATAAAAATAGGATGGAATTGGCTACACTTTACTTTGAGGAGTGGAGTGAGGATGTCAGTGTGAGTCAATCTAGTACATTCAGCTACATGTTTACATTCTTGGTCTAATTATTTTGACCTTGTGTGTTTTTATGCAGCTCTCAGAAACTAAAGTCTTCACTCCCTCATGTGCACCTGCTGCTGAGAACCATATCACACCTGGGCAAAGGTAATGTTTTCTCCATAGAGACTTGATTTTACTTCAATTTTTATTGATTTTACTTCATTTTTTATTGATTTTACCTGTTTAACTTGTCATTTTATTGTATATTAAATTAAGTATTTAGTTCACTGTGTGTTAGTGTACTGACATGTAAATACTAAATACTGTACACACTAATCTAGGTTCTGCAGGCTCTGTGCTGCACAAGATTCATATATCTTGCCTCTTTGCTGCAGAAGCCTGGTGTTGGAGGAGAACCACCTTCCTCCGCTTCCACACAGAGTCTGGTCTTCACCAACTCCCACCATAACCAGCAGCCGCCCCCGAGCTGCAGCACGAGATTTTGATGGCCGCTACAGTGACACACAAGTTATCCTGGACTGTACAGAACTACGGTGTCAAACACCTTCATCCCTGCTCCTCCAGAGTAAAAAGTCTTCTCTTTGGTCAGGAAATCAATTTCCTGACCAAAGAGAAGACTTTTCTTCATATCTCCATTGGAGATATGAAGTTTGACAGAAAAGCTGATGGCACAGTCTTGAAGAAAAACAAAATGCTGTCATTTATTTATATTGACATTGTCTTACATTTGTAAGTAGATATTCTTGATGGAAACATGTTATACTGTTTTCTTTGGAGGTAAATAAAAATAAAAGTCACATTTTTGTAAGTGCAGTAACTAAACATTTTATTGACCACTGTATTTTGGTATGTGGATATCTTTTAAATTAATTTTATTGTACCTATGTAAAATTAAAAAAAAGTTTTTTGAGAGGTCCAACTTTGAAAAACCTTGTTTATTTGATAGTGTCAAAAACAGGGTAAAGTTAAACAAACATATTAACAATCAAATGCCTTAAATGAAAATTACAGATATATTATCCATTCAATTGGATATTTTTTTAAATTATTGTTAGTCTTGTTTTATAGCCACAGTAACAACACCACAATATCCTCTGTATTTCAATATTTGAACACTTTAATTGTGAAATAGAAGGTCAAGATTTTACAGGTAAGAAATCGTATGTTAAAAACCTTAAATAAAACTTTTATTGATTTATGGAATCTGCTACCAAGTAGGTAAACAGATTAATGAGGGCTGAAAATTTTACAAAAAAAATCTTGTAATTGCTTTGACTGATAAGGTATTTAGCAGCAGCCAGAACCAGGCCAGCCTGTGCTGATGTGTTGGGGCGCAGACGACGCTGAAGAAGGGCTGCTTGTTGAGATGGACGTGCCAGAGGCAAGGAGGGGCCGGAGTGTCTCTGAACCAGCTGGCTCAGCACAAGGCTCTGGCTACAGGCCAAAGTCACCTGCAAACACACACACAATAATTAAATCTATATCACGCACATACATTCAAACAAGACTGCACAGATACTGATGAACTTACGGCTGAACTGTGACGACAGAGAGGTGGTGTTAAATTCAGAAACCTTCATGTCCCAGCTGGAGGAGGATGGTGGAGGTACAGGTGCTCCCAAACCTGGCAGTCGACCAATGGAGGTGTTGCTTCCTAGGGTGCTAACAGGAGGAGCAGTCTGGGAGTGAAGACTTTAGTTTCTGAGAGCTGCATAAAAACACACAAGGTCAAAATAATTAGACCAAGAATGTAAATACAGTATGTAGCTGAATGTACTAGATTGACTCACACTGACATCCTCACTCCACTCCTCAAAGTAAAGTGTAGCCAATTCCATCCTATTTTTATTTAATATTTAATTACCATCTTAGCTAAATCTACATTAACAACAGGAACGTGGGGTTACTGAACCAGCAATCTTAAAACTGTCATCTGAACAATCCTAGCTTCACCCTACGGTGAGGTTTTTCAGCTTTCTTCATGGACCTGACACAGAGCCCTGACAACAGCTTCACAGCTGTCTCCTGATTTTTGCATGAAACTGAGAAGAGCAGCATGTTTGTAGAAGGATCACAAAATATGAGCCGTTTTATTTAAGTGTGGAAAAGCTGTTTCTATAACGTGAGTACACAAAAAAAAGATTGTGTTGCTAACGTTAGCCGCTAACAGGTAGCAACAACACAACGCGATCAAACTAACGTTACTTACCCTCGTAGTTGTGCAGGAAACTTGAGATATACAATTTAAATCCCTTGTTAGTTTGCTTGTCGGAGCAGGGGACCAGACATCAACGATACGATGAACATAGCTGATACTTGTCTTGGGCAGCTCTTGTAAACATTCAGACAGCACCACTTTCACTGAGACCGGGGCTAGACCGGAAGCTGGAAATCACCTTTCCGGTCAATGCGCAAGTGATTTACGATACTTGTGCACAGAGCCTATTAATTAGCCGTGACAAAAACACAAGAGCCACATGAATCTCAACGCACGTTGTTGCACAGCAAAAACATAGTGTATAAATAAGTTTTCCATTGATAGAGTATATAGTACTGGGATTTCACAAAGAATAAAACTTGTATTGCATATATTGACCACAGTTACTTTATTTAGATGAAACAAAGTAATCTTTTTTCTTATATTTTTTTTCTAGAGACAACCTTATGAAAAGTACAGTAAATGTACTAATTTATTCATGTAAAAAAATACAAATCAAATCCTGGCATGTAATCTACCATACCATACCATACCATTTTATTTATAAAGCACTTTAAACAGGAACAAGTCCACACCAAAGTGCTGGAGTCCACACCAAAGTGCTGGACTCTATTCATGAATGATCCAGTGGTATCTTGTCATATATTTTAAGTTATACTTTATCAGAACAGTAGAACATTAGGATGTGTAATTTAGAATTTTCTTCTGTGAAAATTGATGTAAAATACTTTATGTAACAGTATTTACATATCCACTTTTGCGTATCTAATGCAAAAGTTTATTTTTAAAAAGAATTGAATAAATTATGTAAAGATAAAATTAAAATTTTGCTGAGCAATAACTGTTGTTATATATCTCTGTCTAGGACATTTCTGAAATGATGTCGAAAATGCCTGACACCACAATCGCAACATCTGAAGAACCGGGCCCATCTACTAGTGAGATTTTTGAACCTACAATCATGCACATTGCCAAGGTAATCATCTGTCTCAAAATTATCTTTTCTTCTTCTTCTTCTTTCAGCTTTTCCCTTTTCAGGGGTCGCCACAGCCAGTCATCCTCCTCCACCTCACTCTGTCCTCTGCATCCTCTGTCCTCACTCCAACTAACTTCATGTCCTCTCTAACCGCTTCAATATATCTCCTCTTTGGTCTTCGTCTTTGTCTTTTTCATGCAAGCTGCATTTCTCACATCCTATCAATGTACTCACTGTCCCTCCTCTGGACATGTCCAAACCATCACAGTGTCTACTCTCTAACTTTATCTCCTAGTTGTTCAACATGTGCTGTACCTCTGATGATCTCATTCCTGATCTTATCCATCCTTGTCACTCCTAAGGAGAACCTCAACATCTTCATTTCTGCCACTTCCAGTTCTTTCTCCTGTCTTTTTGTCCATGTCTCTGTCTCCAGACCATACAACATAGCTGGTCTCACCACTGTCTTGTAAACTTTTCCTTTGACCTTTGCTGACACCTTTTTGTCACAAATCACTCCTGAAACTTTTCTCCATCCACTCCATCCTGCCTGGACTCTCTTTTTCACCTCTTTACCACATTCCCCATTTTCCTGGACAGTGGACCCCAAGTACTTGAAGTCCTGCACCTTTGTGACCTCTGCTCCTTGTAGCCTCACTGTTCCACTGGCCTCCCTCTCATTCACACACATGTACTCTGTCTTACTACGGATGGCTTTTATTCCTCATTCCTCAGGCATTTTCTCAGCCTCAAATATTCTAATTACAATTTCAGTCAGAAAAAACAATGCCATCTCTTCTAGACATTTCCAAAACCTCCACTGGTATGTCCTGAAATTCTCAATTTACTAGTGGTAAATATGTAAAAACAAATCTAAAAAGTGTTTGTGAATTATATATTTTTTTCTGTTTTCTTAGAATTCTCAAACCACACAAACAACCTACAAAACAAGATCTGTCAGAGTACAAGTTCATTTAACAACGCGCACAAATAACAAAGGTATTTGGGACTGTTTTAACACTTGGGTCACAATGACGCACAGAGCTACAATCATTTTTTCACAAGAGTATAAAGACAAAAGTAACGGACAAGTAATTTTTCTTGTTGAAGTAAAACCTATTGAATTTTCATTGGCAATAATATCCAATTTTCAATATGTTAACAATCATAAAACATAATTTGATGCACATTGAATTAGAATTATTATTTTTGTGCTATTCTAATTATTTTATTAAAAAAATGAAATTAATTACATATTTGTTGTTCTATTTTTCTTTTTCCACAGGTACACAGGCCATTTACATATAATTAGAATTATTATTTTTGTGCTATTCTAATTATGTTTAAAAAAAAAAAAGAAATTAATTACATATCTGTTGTTCTATTTTTCTTTTTCCACAGTTACACAGGCTGCTAATCCTCTACCGGTAGATGTGGGCACACAAACCTCCGGAAAAAATTATTGCCTTTGAAGTTTGTGTTTCATTTACCTGAAAACGCTTTTATTTGCTCAGGCTTTTATGTCCTGATTTTATTGTATTTTTTTAATTGATATTTGTAGTTTTTATTCTGTGTATACTTTTAGCATTGATTTTAATGTACAGCGCTTTGTGATTTTATATCTGTGATAAGCGCTCTAGAAATGAACCTTACTTACTTAAACAAGTTTATTCAAACATACATTCTGAAAAACACCCTTCATATTTCCACTGTTGTAATGTGCATGTTTACATGCACTGAATGTTCACCATGTATTAATAAAACTGTAGTTTATGACAATCATTACATTTAAAAATAAAATTCTGTCAAATACTGTCAAAATAACGTAAATTTTCATAGCTGGATCATCAGGGTGTATTTCTTTTCAGCTGTTTTAATCAAAATATTTCAGTTTGTGTTTTCAGGTTTGTTTTTGTTCATTTTTCAATTGCTGCTTAAACATTTTAATTTTCTGACTCTGACTTACTTGTTTAAAATGAGTCCACAGGTTGCACAAATGAGTCCACAGGTTGCACATCTGGGATAGTAGCACCGTTGAATGCTGACTGGACAGATTGTTGATGGTTATGAAGAGCTACATACACGACTGTCACTCATAAAAATGAAAAAACGGAACACTTTTCACTGGACACTACATCCAAATTAAAACAATATGATATTCACCCTATTTTTGTTTAATCATATAAATACTTTTCATTCAATTAAAATAGAAATCTTGTATTGAACGCCTTTTGTGATTTTATCATGTCCTGGACGACTGAGAATCTTCACCAGCACATTAAAATAGAAAACAATGAATGTAAAGTAAATATTTCTCCACTGTAAATAAAGCGTAACTGTTATATCACAAAGATTATATAAGTACAGTATATATTTACAATATACAAAATATAAAATCTTTTTTTGTATTGATAAATATTTTAAACAGACACTTAAATCTATTTCTAAGACACCCTGATGCACGCTGAATAATCCACGTAGAAATATCTTAAAAAGCTAAACCAGGTCCTCCGGACATTATTAAAATAAAACAAAGGGAGTGAGAATTCTGTGATTTTATTTTATTGCTTTGTTTTTTTAATGCCCAGATTTAGCTTTTTAGATATTTTTTTTAAAACCGTTTATTAAAATGATACAATGGCAATTTACTTATTTTATAAAATGCAATGAGCATAACAAAATTACATTTTTACATTGTTTAGTGTGTTTGTATTGTAAATTTATTACTAAAAATAACTCAAAAATTCAGAAAAATATGACTGTACAAAATCAAGTAAAACATGTTTATTTTTCCAGGTGTACATGTACATCTCTGTTTCCAATTGTTTTTTTTTATGTTGTAATTTTATATAAAAAATAAAAAAAAAGATTAAGAAAAATATCACAGGTGTACCTGTACAAATTGCCAGCCATTGCCAACGGTTATTGAATGTAAATGTTGCAAAGAAATACCAGAGGTTATGGAAGAAATGCATCGTATGGCTGAAGATGTGACATGCATGACCCAACTGTCTTATTTTGAGGAATGTTGTCTGAATGTTCAAGTCCTAAGAATTGCAAACATGACCTTCATCAACCACTTCAGGAGGCATGACGCTCAACATTCACAACAACATGAGTATGAAACTGTTTTAAAATTTATGAAATATCTATACACAAATACTTACCTAAAAATCACCATACATATTTATTAACTAAACATAACCATGCATATTTTGCAGAAAATATCGTAACTAAACATAACCATGCATATTTTGCAGAAAATATCGTTACATAGCCTACAGGCAATTTGTCCGTATGGTCTATGGGCATCTTGGACGACACGTCAGAGTACCACTTC
>JBBPBX010064995.1:10034-20086 GCA_038048925.1 Garcialebias charrua | reverse complement strand
CAGTCCCTCGGTGCAACAGTAACCATCTAAACACTAAACACTAAAACATTTAATAAACATAAGCATAAAATAGTAAAATAGTAAAAAAGTGTAACACTGTCCTGAGTTTTTTCATAATAGTATAAAAGTATGAAAATTTACACCAACACTGAAACACCAAACACCCCTAAAACACCAAACACCCAATGAACATAAGCATAAAATGAAATAATAAAAGTGTAATACTGTCCTGAGTTTTTGCATAGTAGTATAAAAAGTATAAAACGTATACAGTATCTATAAAATAAACTGAAGTTTCTAGCGTTGACATTTGCAAAGAGTCATCAACATCTCCAAAAGTTTGGTCTGTGTTGTAAAAAGCTGCACTTTAAACCTGCAGAAGGAATGTTGTTGTTGGAATATGGGGGAGATGTTTTGTTTATGCTACTGGGGGGATGTTTTGAGCACACAAAAGACTTCAGCCCCAGGGGGTCACACAAACCTAATTGAATGCAAATCCCTCAATCTGTAATTTGACAGACTGTGGTAAGTGTAGTACTCATCTGAATATTCTGGTATTCCTAGTGTTAAACCTGTTCAAAAAGCTCCTACACCAACTAGCATTAAAATATAACTTTTCAATGTACAATCACTATCCAATAAATCATGTCTAATTCATGATCACATTCTGGAGAAAAACTTGGACCTCATGTGCCTCACAGAGACTTAGCATCACCAGACGTATTCAGTTCTCTGAATGAAGCGTGTCCCTCTGGATACAGTTATCTGCAGAGAGCCCGTTGCACTGGCCGCGGTGGTGGTCTGGCTGTAATCTACCGCAGTAATTTAAAATTGTCACATCTGTCTTCTCATAATTTTTCTTCTTTTGAATGTTTGGCCTTCAACTTCAAAGCCCCACTCCTGATGAACGTTATATTGATTTATAGACCTCCCAAACCGCATGTTTCATTTAACTCAGAAATGCATGACCTCCTCACTTTTTTCTGCACCTCCCCTGTAAAAACTATTTTTCTTGGCGATCTAAATATCCACATGGACAATTCCTCTTCCCCTCTGGCTACAGATTTTAAGTCTCTTTTGGAATCTCTCAACCTCACCCAACATGTGGACGCCCCTACGCACAACAGGGGGCATACTCTGGATTTGGTGATTACAGACACTGTACTCATCAATAACTTGTCTGTATATGACCTGGGTGTCTCAGACCACAGGGTCATCTCCCTGGAAGTGCCTTCAACTTCGCCTGCTTCTAACCCAAAATGACCTATCCAGTTCCGTGACTATAAAAACATTTCCCCTGATGTTTTGTCTGCTGATCTTCACGCCCTGACCGCTGTCAATCACTCATCTGCAGATGACTCTGTGGATTACTACAACCAATCTCTCCAGGAGCTTCTGGACCTACATGCTCCCTTGAAGTCAAGACTGGTGTCTTTCTCCCGTTCAGCCCCCTGGTACACTGGTGAGCTGCGCAGGATGAAGGCAACTGGCCGTGCTATTGAGAGACGTGTAAAATCATCTGGTCTCTCGGTACATAAGCAAGCGTACAAAGAACATCAGAAAGCGTACGCCTATTCTCTTAAAGAAGCACGCTCCAAATATTATTCCAACATCATCAACACCTGCCCTGGAAACTCTAAACAGCTCTTCTCCACAATAACTCATCTGCTTAATCCCATTAAACAAACTCATGAGGACTCTGTTCAAAAATGCAACCTGTTCCTCTCATCATTTAAAAACAAAGTTGACACTATCAGATCTCAGCTCCACAACCTCCCTGATCTTAGTGTACCATCTACCCGTCTGCTTTCTGGGACCCTGAGCAGCTTTGATGAAGTCGTTCAGAGTGAGGTAGAGACCATCCTCAAGAAAATGAAGCCTTCATCCTGCGCCCTGGATCCCTTCCCCTCGTCTCTCATAAAATCCAATCACTCTGCAATAAGCCCATTAATCACACAAATAATAAACAAGTCTCTACAATCTGGTCATGTTCCATTGCCTCTAAAAACTGCCATCATTAGGCCTCTTCTGAAAAAATCTAATTTGGATCCCGACATTTTTTCTAATTACCGCCCAATTTCCCACCTCCCATTTCTGTCCAAAGTGCTGGAGAAAGCAGTTGCTGCTCAGCTGCAGGACCACCTACAGCAACACTCTCTGTATGAGAAGTTCCAGTCTGGATTCAGAGCAGCTCACAGTACTGAGACTGCACTGCTGAGAGTAACAAATGATGTCCTCATGGCTGCTGACACTGGTTCTCCCTCCATCCTTGTCCTCCTTGACCTCACTGCAGCCTTCGACACTGTGGACCATAGTATCCTCCTCCACCGTCTTCATGTGGAGGTCGGTCTCTGTGACACTGTCCTGGACTGGTTCAATTCTTTCCTCTCCAATAGGCTGGAATGTGTTAGCCTTGGCAATGCCACTTCCCAGACAGTCGGTGTCTCCTGTGGTGTCCCTCAGGGGTCAGTTCTGGGGCCCCTGCTGTTTTCCCTCTACATGCTGCCTTTAGGTCAAATTATTAATCAGTTCAACATTTCTTTTCACTGCTATGCCGATGACACACAGCTTTACATCAGGACTGGAGCATCATCATCATCCCTATCTCCGTCTTCACTCACTGTTCTCTCTCTCTTATCTTTGATCTTAGCTGATATCATTATTGATTTTACTTGATTTTATCACTTGTTTTATTTTATTTATTTTTTAAGCAAGACTAATCTGCATCCACATGATTTTATCTTTGATCTTAGTCGATATTATTATTGATTTTATTTGATTTTATCACTTGCTTTATTTTGATCTTTGCTTTGTTACACTTTGTAGCACTTTGAGATTTTTATTAATGAAAAGTGCATTATAAATTGAATTTATTATTATTATTATTATTATTATTATTATTATTATTATTATTATTATTATTATTATTCCTGATAATGACCTTGACCTTGGATCAAAGCAACGGGACCTTGCTGACCGGTACGGTGTCCATCAGTTCACGGTCAGCCGGATCATCACAGCAACTTTTTATTGACAGTACTCGGCTCAATTAGGATCTGATACCTGAAGAGCAGATACATAAAAATCTACTTGCAGACTTCAAGGACTACCCTGACACTACAGTCACTACTTACTACTTGTAAGAAAATAAAATGTTCAAAACATTCTGACTTTGTCTTCTTATTGATGTATTATCACCCAAAAAATGTGTATGTTGATTTAAGACAGGCTTAGAGTTCAGTTTTATTTTAGCCAGTTTATTAAAAACTAATTTGATGATGATAATACATTACTGTAGAAAACGTATGAGTCAAGCTAAAGGAGGCACACAATTTAAACAGTTTATAGCATTACAGCTTCTGACTTTAAGTCACAGCTTCCTTGACTGCTCTTGGAGATTTAAAAACATGTAATCAGTCAGACAAAGGTAACTGAAGAAGCAGCTCTTCTGTTCAACCATCCACACAGAGGGCTTCCACATGGATCACCTGTCCTTCGTCCTTAGTGCATCAGTGGAACAACTTGTTTGGTGTTTGGATCCAATCTCAGCTCACAAACATCCATGCTGGACCAGCTGGCTCCCTCCTCCTCATCATCACTACCTGCGGTGTCCTGTACAGTGAAAGAAAACACCTCTTATTAAGAGCTGCTATAAACAGTGAGATTCACAAAACCATATAGCAGACATGTGTTGAATATAAAGAGTTTATATTGTCTGATATTTAACTTCAACTCAAGTTTTGTACACAAACTTGAATTAAAATAACTTTTGTTTCTAAATCTGCTCTAAATTTCCTGCCTTCTTGTTTGAAACTGAACTGTCAGGTGGCTTTGACTCAAACAGTGGGGCTTCTCGCTCTTCCTCATGGACTGTAAACACTCAGCCCTAACTGTGACTTCTCCTGCCTCCTTGTTTGAAACTAACATTTGTGTTAATCAGAAACATTGTACAGGCAAAACACGTTTACTCAACAAATTAGCAAGGTTAACTACTGTACCAGTATGTTAGCTGTGTTAGCTTGCAGTTTGGTGAACTGAAAACAAATACCGACCTTCATAGTTATTTATGTAGTTGGACACATAAAGCTTAAATCCTTTGTCCTTCTTAGATGTGGGCGCTTTAGACAAGTTCTGAATAATTCTGTACACATCAATGTCAATGTCAATTTTATTTATATAGCACATAAAAACAACCGAAGTCGACCAAAGTGCTTTACAGTTAAAAAAAATAAAAACAGAGTAAAATGCATCTAGTGCCACTAAACATAATAAAGCTATCAGTAAATGCAACAACAATAAAATCTGCTCAAAATTTGATCTCACATTCTGCGAGGATCAAATGCCAAGTAAAAGAGATGAGTCTTAAGTGAAGATTTAAAAGTGTCAACAGTCTGAGCGGTCTTTACTTTCTCAGGTAAACTGTTCCACAGTTTTGGAGCAGCAACCGCAAAAGCCCGATCACCTCTGGATTTCATTTTGGATCTGGGGACATCTAAGAGAAACTGGTTGGTAGACCGGAGTGCTCTTACAGGAGTGTAGATATTAATAAGATCACATAAATATGACGGGGCCAGACCTTTTAAGATTTTAAAAACAAGCAATAAAATCTTAAAATCAATTCGATAGCAGACAGGGAGCCAGTGAAGGGATGCCAGGACAGGGGTTATGTGTTCATATTTTTTAGTTGAAGTTAAAAGACGAGCTGCTGCGTTCTGGACAGATTGTAAACGATGCAAAGATGATTTGTCTAAACCAACATACAGTGAATTACAATAGTCCAAGCGAGAAGTAATAAAAGCGTGAATCACCTTTTCAAGGTCTCTGAAAGAGAGACAAGACTTCACCTTGGCAATGAGTCTTAGCTGGAAGAAACCGGATTTAACTACAGCATTTATCTGTTTGTCTAACTTAAAAGCACTATCAAAAATAACTCCCAGATTCCTGACATTGGAGTGGCTGTATGAAGCCAAGGGGCCAAGAACATTTAGGGTGTTATGCTGGATCCCCACCGCACGCATCTCGCGCAGCCAAAACAGCCACTTTACATTGAAAGTCTATGGGGACGCGCATCTTGGAGCAGCGGGTCGTGTCGCGGCGCATCTACAGCATACAAGCAGCGCGAAAGTGAGCAGCAGCTGTTTCCTACTCCCGCGTCGCATCCGAGCAGCGACTGTAGAAGCACGGAATGCCGTGCTTCTACAGCTCGCTTCAGCTCGCTGCTCAGCAGCAAACAATCAGGACCAATCAGGAGAGACTCTGCCATGTGATCACGCAACGACGACGGGACGGAAGTAGGTGGGCACCGCGCGAAACGTTGAACAGACGAAAAAAATCCTGCGGTAAACATGGAGGAGAAACTTACAGCAGGTCGTCAAACTGGGCGCGGGTGACACGGAAGTACCGCTGAAAGCGCTCCTCGTCTGCGCGCAGCTCCTGGATCAGATGGTGAAATTCACCGAATTCATGACGCCTCTCTAATGTGGGGTGAATCCAGAATCGTCGTTGTGCACGGCGTCTGCGTGTTGCTGCTTTGTAGATTAAGTACAACAAGGCAATTCTTCGTATTGCGTCCGCCATTTTTCTGAGACCGGAAATAAACAAACACCACCGGAAGAGGACCAACACGCTCCTCCTCCCACTGCAGACGCGTTAGATGAGGACAGTCATCTGTTGACAAGCAGCCAGTACAGTGCGTTTGGAGATTTTTGGAAGAGCAATATGCTTTAGGTTAGGATGAGGCATTACATTTGCCAAAGCTGATGGCTTCTGTTTTATTTTCATTTAGATTTAGAAAATTAAGTTTTAACCAGATTTTATTGTCATTCAGACAGTCCAGGAGTGGATCCAGTGGAGTGACCCTGTCTGACTCAATTGGAAGATATAACTGTGTATCATCAGCAAAGCAGTGAAAAGGAATGTTGTGTTTTCTAAAAATGGACCCCAAAGGCAACATGTACAAATTAAAAAGCAGTGGACCTAAAATAGACCCTTGAGGGACTCCACAGATCAAAGGAGCTGGAGATGAAGAACAGTTCCCTAAATGAACAGAAAAACTTCTGTCAGTCAGGTAGGATCTAAACCAGGATAAAACTGTGCCTTTGATACCGACCACGTGTTCCAGTCGTGACAACAAGATGTTGTGGTCCACAGTATCAAAGGCAGCAGAAAGGTCTAAAAGCACTAAAACAGCAGATCCTCCTGCATCAACAGTTAAAAGAAGGTCATTAAAAACTCTTAAAAGGGCTGTTTCTGTGCTGTGGCCTGATTTAAAACCTGACTGGAATTTTTCACCAATGCTGTTGGCAGTTAAAAACCTCTTAAGTTGATTAAAAACAACTTTCTCTAAAATGTTTGACAGAAAAGGTAGTTTTGAAACGGGTCTATAATTTAAGAGCAGTGCTGTACTGTATCGAGGTTCTTCTTCTTTATGAGAGGCTGCACCACAGCATGTTTAAAAGAAGCTGGAACACAGCCAGATAACAGGGACATGTTAATCATGACAAGAACTAATGGTTCAAGTGTGCTAAAAACTTCCTTAAACAGTCGAGAGGGAACACAGTCCAGAGGTGAGTTAGAAGGCTGCATGTGATCCACAATGTCCTTTAAAACAATTAAAGTCACTGGTTCAAACTGTTCAAAGGAAGCTGAGGATGGAGGGAATGAGGATGGATCTGTGTAAATTTGTGTTGAAGAGGGTCTCAGAGCAGTGATTTTATCTATAAAAAAATTAGAAAACTCTTCACACAGTGCAGGAGATTCAGCAACATGACCAGCATCACAAGGATTTACAACAGAGTTAAAAACATTAAAAAGAACCTGCGGTCTGTGACTGTTGTTTGAAATCATGTTAGATAAAAAAGCTGTTTTTGCAGCTTTAACAGCACTCTGATAATTTGACAGGCTGTCTTTAAATAAGTCCAGGGAAACCTGCAGTCTGTCTTTACACCACTTCCTCTCAGCCCGTCTGCACAGGCGTCTGAGCGCGCGCGTGTGTTCGCTCAGCCACGGCTGGCATGACTTCCTCCTTTTGATCTTCAGCGGAGCAACAGAGTTCAGAATGTCAGAGCACGTGGAACTAAAAAGTTCAGTAAACTCATCCACGCTGACACAGAGCAGAACTGAGGGTTGCAGGAGACAGAGTCATTAAAACCAGTGGAGAAGCGCAGCGCAGTGTTTGAATTAATTGTGCGTGCAGAGCGCACAGATGGTCCAGCCCGTTCCTTCCTGCCAGAGACCACCGCAGTGAACAGAACGGGTAGATGATCTGATAAAAGACTCCCACAGATTTCCACGGATGATATATTTATCCCATAGGATAGCACGAGATCGAGCGTGTGCCCTTTCTCATGCGTGGCGGCTGTGATGGACTGCGTGAGATTAAAAGAGTCAATAGTGTTCATAAAATCTTTGACCAGAGGTCCAGCCTCACTGTCCACGTGCAAATTGAAATCGCCCGTTATTAAAATTTGGTCATAACGTAGCATAAGTCCCGTCATAAAATCAGTAAAATCTTTAATAAAATCCTTGCTGTATTTAGGCGGCCGGTAGATTGTGGCGCAGAGTAAAAGTGGAGAGAAGTGTATCTCCAACATCTGAAGTTCAAAACTCTGATAAAAATGAGTGGGGATCTGCCGACATTTAAAACTGGATTTAAAAACAGAAGCTAATCCACCTCCTTTACCTGTGGTCCGAGGAGAGCTGAAGAAAGCGCAGTCAGGAGGGAGAAGTTCAGAAAATGGAGCTGATTCACCAACATGAATCCAAGTTTCTGTCAAGAACATAAAATCCAGTTTTTTGGAGGTAAAAAAGTCATTCAGAATAAAAGTCTTATTGGTTAGGGACCTTACATTCAGCAAGGCCACCCGGAGAGTCTGATCCGTGCTGTCTGCAGCAGGTGCGCGGGCCAGCTGGCGGAGATGTTTGATGTTTATTGTGCCGCATTTGGAAATCCTTTCCCGTCTCCAATATGAAGACACATGTTCCAAATCGGATGGAGCCACAGATTTAATCCAACGATGTCTCCATTCATACAGAAAGTTGCTGGTATAATAGTGAAATAAACCAGAATTGTTGCCAGATGAATTCAGATAGGCTTTAATCCTAACCAAAAATCCTCCTCGCTTTCCGCGTCTCCTTGGGCGTTTCCGAGGTTGAAAGGCACAGTGTCACGGTTTGATGTGGGATGAGGGATGAGTCCCGTGGTGCAGACAGGTAGACTCTCAAAGGCACGAGTACCGTATTCGTCGGCCTATAAGTCGCACCGGAGTATAAGTCGCACCAGCCAAATATGCCCAATTAAATGGAAAAATCAACGTATAGGTCGCACCGGCCTATAAGTCGCACCGGCCTATAGGTCGCACCTCACGTGAGCTGGTGTTTTGCCCAAAATGGACTGGCTGCCAAATTGTTTGGAAGGACTTTTGACAAGATTATCACATTAAAACTACAGTATTTTGTTTGATGTGTCTTAATTAATAAATGAACATTATTTTGGACTGGCTGCCAAATTGTTTGGAAGGACTTTGTTGAACTTTTCTTTAATAAATGAACATTATTTTTTTTATATTTTGTGTCTTTCATCATTTATCTTTAAAGATAAACACATAAAAATATATTTTTATTAGCTGACATTACAGTAAAAAACGTGTCTCAGTTTAAAATGATGACAGAAACAGATACTGTATTTATTTTATGGCTTTTATTTATTTATTCAAAACCTTTGAAGTCTTCATCTTCTGTGTCACTGCACCATTTTTGGACCAGGCAGATGTCAACAGTGTAGGTACTATAAAGGGTTTCTTAGCGCCCATAGCGGCCGAAACTGGTACTGCACCATTTTTGGAGCTTTTGACCAAAGTCACATTATGACCAAAATGTTGGAAAAATCGACGTATAAGTCGCACCGGCCTATAAGTCGCAGGGCTTAGAAATGTAGGCAAAAAGGTGTAAAAAGGTGCGACTTATACGTCGGAGAATACGGTAAATATCAAAACACTTTAATTAACAAACTCAAAATACTGACGTGGCAGTGCAAACAAAACTAATACGGACGCTCTGACTGTGGCTGGAGTACTAACACAAAACGTGGAGCTCTAACACTTAAACATGGAGCTACTAAACATACTCACGAGACCAAGGAGCTGGGACACGACACATCAGGGAACAGGGACAAAGACCCGACACAAAACAGACTGCAGACAGAGTATTTATACACACACAGACAAGACAGGGAGTAACAACAAACACCTGGGAACAATTAACAGAACAAGGCTGACTCCGAAACGTGGGAGGTAAACCAGGGTGACAGTACTCTAGGTTGAACTAATAATAATTAGAAGGGGACCTAAAACCTGTAGACTACACCAGAAATAAACATGAGGACTAAACTGGATGGGGACCTAAAGGAGATATGCAGATTGTACTAGACGAGGACCTAAAATAAACAAGAAGACTAAACAAGTATAAACATGAAGACAAGATCAAAAGAGGGAGCCACCCTTACAGTACCCCCCCCCTCAAGGACGCCCCCTGGCGGCCCCAAAGAACACTCCTCAAAAAACAGGACGGGCGGAGGGAGGAACCGCAGGGATGGTGGGCACGAGAAAACACAAGGACAAAACACAAGGACAACAAACCAAAAACCGACAGGAACAGGACCCGGGAAAAATGCTAAACATAAAAGGCTAAACCTAAAAAACCAACAAGCGCCCAAACATCGAAGCCAGGATGTCGACCTCGGGCAAGGACCCCTCAGGTGGCCGACCGGGAAACCGTCCAACGCGCAGGACCCCGTCCGGTGGACGACCGGGAGCCTGTCCATCTCACAGAGACACCTCAGGCGGGCGACCCGGGGGCCGTCCATCAAGCAGGAGCTTCCGCAGGAGACGAGGTCCCAGGACGGGTGAAGACGAGGGTGGGACCCTCCAGGGCCCACCCAGAACAGGAACCCCATCAAGCGGCGCGGCGGCGCCAAGCAACGAGACGTCATCGACGTAAAGACCCTCCATCGGTGTAGAGGCGTCTGGCTGCGAGACCTCTGGCTGCTGCGAGAC
>JBBPBX010064994.1:0-20086 GCA_038048925.1 Garcialebias charrua | reverse complement strand
AGTAGTTCATTCTACAAGCATACATGGCGAATGTAGATCCTTACCTTCGACCAATGTCGTGCCGGAAATGACGACAAAGTGGGCTGGTCGCAACGGCGTGCGACGTGATTGACAGCTCACAACAGCGAATCAGCGTTCGCCACAAGAGTGATTGACAGCACACAACAGCGAATCAGCGTTCGCTACAAGAGTGATTCACAGCACTCGTATCATCCAATCACAGCTCATAAACGGACATGAGACACGTCTTCTTAACGTTAGCTTAGCACAACAGAATACAACTTCATAGACTCTTAAAAACAACTCAAACGCTACAATTTAACTTCCCAAAATGCTGAAACATGCGGCGCACATCTAGACAGGCCAACTTAGTTACGCTCAGTAACACAGCACCTCAACTGTAACACGACACGGACTCCCTCGGAGCCGCGTTCAGGTCGGTTCCGTCCACTTTAAAGGAGCAGAACTCGGGTTTCACGAACCACTAACCGACACGTTCTAACAGTATATGCTGCTTCGACCTTCTTTAAAATGTAAAAATACCACAACAGCAATCTTGTAGATGTTAAATTAGCTTCCAGGGCAGGCAGTTTGACTCGGCGATCAAACAACAAAGTTCTGTACCGGAGTGTGTGCTTGAACTGGGTCGAAGCCGAACCAGAACTCCCACAGACCACGGCTGACAAAAACTTCACCTGAATGCTTCCAACAGCGCTTGCAGTGTTGAAACGAATAACAATCCCTCAGCCTCAAATGATAAAAACACGCAGAATCTGCCTGCTTTGAACACTTCCAGCCAAAATTATTATCCTCAGAGTTTAAAACTTGGATCCTTTTATGCAAACATGACGTTACAAGTTCATGACTGAGACCACAGATTTATCAATAAACTTTTAGAAGCCGATACGAGGCCACCAGATGTAAAGGGGTTAAAGGGGGGGTCAGTTTAATACTGACCTCCTTTTTACCTTAATTTACTTATTCAGATTGAATAGTAATTTCACGGATTCTCTTCTTTTTCAGTTTATTCAATATTTCTGTGATCTTTATGATGGATAAATAAACAGAGCCATTAAGTGACAATGGACACGTTAACTTAGTTTGATATGTCAAAGAGACACTATCATTTATTTAAAATAAATCAACTAAATTAACACCATTACACTTGATTGACATGATTTCACTTTCTTTCAATTCAAATACGTCAGCACACTTAAATTTAACACAACAGACATAAATATTAGATGTTACACATATTTAGTCTGAGGGGCATTTCAGCTTAAAATATAGTTTCCAGCTTAGGTTGAGAGGGAAAAGAAATAGGAGGAAAGATTTAAGAAGAAAATTATCCTGAGCATGAGACCAGAGTGACACTTTTCATCCGACTTCTGCTAAAATCCAGGTACGTTTTGTAAACAGCTCCTTTACCTTTTGACGACCGCCCGGTAAGAGGGAAGACACCAGCCTTCAGATGCACAGAGTCCTTTAGTCCCAGCACGTCCAAAACTGGTTTTAGTTTACGTTTCAACGTCTCCTGGCTTCCGCGTTGGTCATCAGAGAATATGTCAGCTTCAGGCCTCTGACTTCAAGATAAACTTATTCCAGGAGGGAATAAACAAAGTTTTTGAGCTCGGCTTGTTCGAAGTAGACTCATAACAGCCTGTTATCAGTCCTTAGCTGAAGACGCCGGTCGTTAGCTCTTGACCACACGTGTCCAGCTCTTGGGAAAGTTCACATCTCTTTTGAAGTTCCCAGCAACTCACTGAAGCGTTCTCGCACAGTTTAGAACTTAAAAGCAGGAACACAGAGAGGAGTTCACTTGCTTTATCAAACCCAAGGTTACAAGCCAGCAGCAGAGAGAAATGTTTAGGAAAAAAGACAGATAACGCTGGAGCCCTGCTCATCAGACTGTCTCTGAGTTTCTAAACAAAACCGTCCGGTCTCTGTGACCCGAAGGCTTCACCTTTAAACACAGCAGTGAAGACAGTAATTAACACATTTCAGAATAACACAGCATAAAAGCACACATCATGAAAATGACAAAAGTTATTCTTTTGATCACATTAGAATAAAATCAAAGATAGAAATAGTCTCTTTTGGTGACTATATTTATCAGATTATAGCTAAATGAATGATTTTGTAGTAAATGTCTTGCTTCACTGAGAGGTCAGTAAAGGTCATCACTGGACAGTTCAAAAGTACACAGGTGTCTTAAAAGTGGACAAGGTCATGTCCACTACACATTCATCACAACCCGCCTGGATTATTGTAATGCACTGTACGCTGGGATCAGTCAGGCCTCCTTCTCACGCCTCCAGCTCGTGCAAAATGCAGCAGCTCGGCTTTTAACCGGTACACGTAAGTTTGAGCACATTACACCTGTTCTCTCCTCACTGCACTGGCTCCCCGTGCGAACTAGAGTCGACTTTAAAATCCTGTTGTTGACCTACAAATGCCTGAATGGCCTCGCTCCCCTCTACCTCTCTGAGCTGCTGGAACCATATGTTCCACCGCGGGCCCTGAGATCATCTGATCAGATGCTCTTGGTGGTTCCAAAAACACATCTGAAGCTCCGAGGAGATCGGGCGTTTTCAGTCACCGGCCCCAAACTCTGGAACAACCTGCCCCTCAACATTAGACAGGCCTCCTCCCTTCACTTGTTCAAATCCCTGCTAAAAACCCATCTGTTCTCTCTGGTGTTTCATACTGTGTGAGCTGACGTAGTGTATATGTTTTTACTGTTTTCATTTTAATATTGTTCCTATACATTTTTATTAGACTTTACTGCTGTTAATATCAGAATTGTTACTACTGTATTGATGTGTGATACTGTTCTGTAAATTTTTTGAGCCTCTTTATGTTGTGTGTGTGTGTGAAGCACCTTGATAACAGTTTATCTGTTCTAACTGTGCTATATAAATAAATTTGACTTGACTTGACTTGACTTCTTGGTCATACCTTGGACCTTATTATATCTCATGGGCTATCCATCTCTTTCTGTGAAACATCTGAAACAGCCATCTCAGATCATTTCCCGATCATGTTGGAGTTCTCAACCCCCCTACCTGTCAGTAGGCCTGCCGTTGCAGGTCAAAGGCGTCATATTTTTACTCCTGAGACCATTGGACTGTTTACCACTGTTTTTATGGACTTTCAGATTTCAGTTAAAAATGAACTTTGTCCAGAGGACTTCCTTCTCTCTTTCCAAACCACCTGCTCTGACATTTTAGACTCCATCGCTCCTCTTCAGATTAAATCCACCAAACAGAGAGTTGAGCCGTGGTTAAGTGATGCCTCGCGTACTCTCAAGAAAAAATGTAGGAAAGCTGAACGACAATGGAAGAAAAACAAACTTCCTTCATCTCTAAATTTTTTGAGAGAATGCTTTACAAATGACCAGAGATCTGCCAAAGTCGAAATGTCTATTTTTATCTGGTTTAATTTCAAATAACTGTCATTGTCCTAGAGTGTTATTTAACACAATTAATTATTTTATTAATACAGCTGTGCGTATTCTACCAGATGCCACAGCCACAAACTGTGAAAACTTTCTGAAATTCTTCCAGGATAAAATGGCCTCAGTCAGACAGGTCACTGGTCCTGTTGCTCCTGACTACTCTGTTATCTCTGTAGCTTCTGTTGTGTTTGAACAGTTTCAACCAGTGTCTCTTGCCACTCTCACTGATGTTGTTCAACACCCTTTTACACCTAAGTCTCAAATTTCCGCCTGGCATTTTTTACTTGTTTTTCACTAGAAAATAGGAAGAAAATGTCCCATGGCCCAGTGCTTCAGCACATTTTTCCAGAATATGTAGAACTTTCAATATCTGGCATTGTTTTACATTATACTTGATACTAAACCACTATTAAAACTGTTTAATATCACTAAAAAACAAAAAACAAAAATATATTTTAGTGATTTTATGCAAATAAAAATCTGCATTTGAACATGAAGTACAGATTTTGCATCACAAATTAACAATTTCAACACTATAGAACACATTTACAATGTTTTTTTTATTCCCACATATTTTTACAAACAAGAAACAGACTAACAATTCTAACTATTTACAGGCGATTTTTCCCCTCCCCCATTTCTTATTATTGTCCTGAGCCTTTGTTTGTATTCCCTGAAGCAGTTTCTCTCCAGCTGAGGCACAAGCCCACATCACAGGCCTCACACCTCCAGGCTGTGCTTTTCTTATTCAGTGCTTGCAGCGCCGCCTTCCCATGCTTGCTCTCTGAGACACATTGCCTGATCGTTGCTGCATGGGGCTGGAGATGGTCTACAGGTTCCTTTTTGTGGCTCATTTCGAAGAGGAACACCTAGGAGGTGTGCTGCCAGCTCTTCCTGGAATCTCTGGTCATCATCTTACTTCTCATAGTGACACACTGGTCCTTGTGTATCACGAATGAGTTGGTCACAGCAATGTGGTGTGTGGTGCTGTTGTATTGAGACTTTCATATATAGTGCACTTCTACACAGACAAAGTACAAACTGATGATTATAATATCTTATAGACTTGATAAACTATTCTAAAAACAACATAAAATAAAACTATAAATACATCCTATTATGTGTACCCAGTAAAAACTATTATCCACAAGTAACAAGCGAGCCTCATTCATTCAGAAATAAAATTCAAAAAGTTATTAGATCAAATGTTTTTTCAGCTTTTTCTTCAGAAGAACAAAAATAAACTTCTCCAAATCACCCAGACAGCATTTACATTTGGGCCGGATCCGTTTACAAGTCGCCAGATCCGCATAACAGTCAGATGCGGTTTACAACTCTGAGCCAACTCCTTACCGGGCTCGTTTACAAGTCGCCAGATCCGCATAACAGTCAGAGACGGCGTGGTGTTGTGTGCCAGTTCCACCCCGATTCTGAGATAATGAGCTGCAGCTGGGTGTGGTTCTGATCCGGTTTTTGCCTGCAGACCGAATGCGCCAGCCTCACAGAGGTTTACAAACTGACATCTGGCTCTGATCTGGTCCCAGACTGCAAGCCAACTGCGCCTTCCTTATTTTTGAAAGCAACAGACGCAGCACTAAACAGGAAAAGGAACGAGCACAACTTCCGTATTTACAGAATAAAATCACCACGGGCGGACTAATCCTAGCTCTATACGGATTTATTTGTACAAAAAAGCTGTCAAACTATCATTTATGACTATTCTATGACTAAACTATTATATTTAAGACTATGACTACACCTAATAACGCAATACAAGAAATAAATAAATAAAAAGTATTTTATTCTGAAATGTAAACATCACTTCCTGTTGCTCAAACCATGTCCTGTCGCTTATTTACGAGAGAAGATCAAGGCAGCCTTTCCTGTTGTTCTCCTTCTTCCACCGAATGAATTGTTTTGTTCTGACTTCATTATTTATCACTTGATTTATCGCGCAATCTCGCAATTCCCGCGCATGCGTCTTGGAGCGGCGCATCCATGCGGACCTGAGCTGAGCGGAGGCAGTGGACTTTCGCATGCTTGTGGTAAGTGTATTTAAATGTATTATGAAATAAACCTCAAACAGAACGGAATTATAGGGCTTTATCTTTGCAGTGTACTCTACGAAAAAGGCAAACAGTTGGTTTTAATCATTATCTTTAGTAAGGCGGGTTAACATCGACTTTCCCCACTTATGCTAACCCCGGCGCTAACATTAGTTTCTGACAACAATGTATTAAAATGTAATATGAAAGAAACTTCAAACTGAGTAAAACGGAATTGTAGGGCTTTATCTTTGCAGTGTAGTGTTGCATGACTTGATAGTTTCCCCCGCGCCGTCGATTTGTGAGTTTCTTTCTTTTAGCAGTTAGCGATTAGCTATTAGCATTTCACAGTTAGCATTAGTAGTAGGCCCTAAACTAAAACAAAATAAAGTAAGTAATCATTAACATATTACCAGCCATTTTTCTGCGGGACTTACAATAGGGGCCATAGCAACTTTTTTATTTTTTATTTATTTTTTTGCAAAATTTTATGCCTGTACTCTGTAGTGGAAAACAAAAGCTAATCGGTCCATTCAACTTGAATGTAAAAACAAGTAGCTGATTGCTCGAACCAACTACGGCATGTATACATCTGTTGGTTTGATAAAAAAACAAACTATTCATCACACAGTAATAGTTCACTTTATGCTAAACTGTTAGTTTTGTTCTTCCTCTTATGTTTGTAATTGCTAGTGCTTTTCAAACAAAGTATCTAGTTAAATTGTTTTGATAATCTAATGAGAAAAAAGGTATGTATTTGTAATTTTGTAATGTTTTTCCATTACAATGTTTGTTTTTATATGTTAAACTGAAATAAAGGTTTTTATGCAATAATAGAGAACTATAATAGATTTCACTGTTGTATCAAATCCAGGATGCAATTTTAAGTGCTGACTATGTGCTTAATTTACAGGTTACTTATAATAAGTAAAGCCAATCAATCACAGATACACGTACTTGTACTTAACCAAAAACATTAAATGTACTTTTTTTTTTTTTTTAAAGATCTCCCACATGTCCCTGTCACAACTTTTTCACACGGACTTGTCAGGTAACATCTGTATATTTTTGCATTTACATACTGTATGCACACACATTTTTCAGTATTTTATTGGTTTTCCCCTTTCATTTTTCTGTCAATTTACCAGTTTGTCTTGAAAATAAAGACCAAGAGCTGCTGGATCCAGGTGTACATAAAGAAGAAGTGAGACCACTCTCTAAACAGGTAAATGTTAATCAGTTTAGATAAAGCCAATCAATCACTGATGCAGCATGTACTTTGTGTATTTTGAGAATCACAGGTTTACACTATATATCCATCCTAATACACATTGCTGCTTTTATCATTTACTTTGTCATGAAATGAAGACCCTCTTTATCCTGTTTCATTTACTGTGAGGAAACAAACTAACATATAAATGTGTGTGTGTGTTCATAATTCTTTTAACCTTCATTATTATTTGCAAATATAAATGAAATATTCTTCTTTTCCAGTAATGCGGGACACAATTTGAAGTGCTGGCCATGCGCTTGATTTGCATGTTACTTTTAGGTAAGTGAAGTTGATTAGTCAGATGTCACAACATGTACTTGTACCTAACCTAAAAGAATAAAGTGCATATATATGTGTGTGTGTGTGTGTTTTTTTTTTTCAGTATTTAATTGGTTTGTTCCTTGGACGTTTCTGTCAATTTACCAACTTGTCTTGGAGAAAAAAGACCAAGAGCTGCTGGATCCAGTTGTACATAAAGACATATCCCTGAGCCACTCCCTGAACAGGTAAGTGTTGACTAGATCAGGTAAAGTCAATCAATCATATATGCTAAAAAATGTATTTGTACTTTAAGAGTAAATGTACTTTTGTTTTAAAGGTCTCCCACCTACCTGCTCCAACATTTTCCTCTGGACCTGTTGTCAGGTATAATCTGTAAATTTTAACATTTAAATACTGTATACACACACATTTCAGTACTACATTGTCTTTTTTTTCCCCTTGGCTAGTCTGGGAGAAAAATACCTAAAGCTTCTGGATCCAGTTGTACACAAAGAAGTACCTGTGAGGCCAACCCTGTAATGGGTAAGTGCTGACTACTTTAGTTTTTTTTTCTTCATTGTTTGGTATGTTCATTGTTATGGAAGATCAAAACTGACATAATTAGAAGTAAAAGCATGTACTGTATATGGACTGATAAATTAATAAATACACAAAAAATGCACCAATTAAATTACAAAGGAGAAATTTACTTCATGTTATATAATTTCATCCATCCATCCATCCATTTTCTTCCGCTTATCCGGGGTCGGGTCGCGGGGGTAGCAGCCTAAGTAGGGAGGCCCAGACTTCCCTCTCCCCAGCCACTTGGAGCAGCTCCTCTGGGGGAATCCCAAGGCGTTCCCAGGCCAGCCGAGAAACATAGTCCCTCCAGCGTATCCTGGGTCTTCCTCTGGGTCTCCTCCCGGTGGGACATGCCCGGAACACCTCACCAGGGAGGCGTCCGCTTGTATCCTCCGCTTGTATCCGAGATCTCGTTCTTTCGGTCATAACCCAGAGCTCACGACCATAGATGAGGGTGGGAACGTAGATCGATCGGTAAATTGAGAGCTTTGCCTTTTGACTCAGCTCTCTCTTCACCACGGCAGACCGGTACAGCACCCGCTTCACTGCGGACGCTGCACCTATCCGTCTATCGATCTCACGCTCCAGTTTTCCCTCATTCGTGAACAAGATCCCGAGATACTTAAACTCCTCCACTTGGGGCACACCTTGGCTGCGCCTAGAAATTCTGTCCATAAAAGTTATGAACAGAATCGGTGACAAAGGTCAACCTTTTTATTTTCCAGGTTAGTTCCAATAAATTATATATTTCTGCTTATAATTATAATACATTTTACTGTATTTTTAAAATATATATTTTTGTTTTTCTTGTAGATGCATTTGTGCCTTTTAATGTTTATATTCAATTATTGTTTATATTTTTTTCCCACAAGTTTTTCTTTTTTAAATGGGTCTTGCATTTCTATGTCTCCTGTTTTGACTTTACCTTATGCATTTCTGCTTCATGCACAGTAGATCTACACATGGATCCTGCTCCTTCCTGTTTTTTTGACCAATAGAAGTGGAGTAGTGGTGTAAAAACACATGGAAATAAAAAGACTTTTGGGGGAATAAATATAAAATAAATAAATACTTACAATATAAATATTGGGAGGCACAAATGCACATACAAGTAAAAAGGAACACAAAAATATGTTTTTAAAAACAGTAAAATGTAAAATGTAAAGTTTATTGGAACTAAGCAGAAAAAATAAATATGAAGGTAAATTAAATTATAAAACATGAGGTAAAGTTCTCCTTTTTTAATTTAATTGATGCATTTCAAATGTATTTATTGGTCCTTTTATATACAGTATTTTGGCTTTTACTTCTAATTATGTCAGTTGGGGTTCTCCATTAATTGTTACCTGCATGATTTTAATTTATTTTACAATCTCTGATGTCCATATCCTCTGACCTAGGCCTCACTGAATTCTCTAATACTTGACTAAATGTGTTGAGAGCCTCCAGCTGACTACATGCACACGTAAGTTATGACAATTTCTTATGTTTGTTTGTTTTTGTTTTATTATATTGTTTTTTGGTATTGCCTGGTTATAATCTTGTTTTTCTTTGTGCTTTTCTTAGGCTCCTGTCTGACCTCCAAATGCTAATGTTGCTAGCAATGAGGAAACCTCACATCTTCCACAAAGTGCTAAGGTGAATCTACTACTGCCACAGACGGTCCTGCATCTGGAGATTCATCACAGATGACCACTTCATCAAGTTTGCGGACGACACAACAGTGGTAGGTCTCATCAGCAACAACGATGAGACGGACTACAGGAACGAGGTGAGCCGCCTGGCCTTGTGGTGCGGACACAACAATCTCACTCTCAACGTGGAGAAGACAAAGGAGATTGTTGTGGACTTCAGGAAGAGGGATGCCCAACATGCCCCTCTGACCATCAACAGCACCGCAGTGGAGAGAGTAGACAGCACCAAGTTCCTGGGAGTGCACGTCTCAAAGGACCTGTCCTGGAGCAGGAACACTGCAGCACTGGCAAAGAAGGCTCACCAGCGTCTCTACTTTCTCCGCAAGCTGAAAAGGGCTGGAGCTTCAACCCCCATCATGTGCACCTTCTACAGAGGTGCCATAGAAAGTGTCCTGACCAGCTGCATCACTGTGTGGTTTGGTGCATGTACTGCATCCTGCCGCAAGAGCCTCCAGCGCATCGTGAGAGCAGCTGAGAAGATCGTGGGCACCTCCTTGCCCTCACTGCAGGACTTACACAGCAACCGCCTCACTCGGAAAGCCCTCTGCATGGCAGGTGATCCCACACACCCACTACACAGCTGCTTCAGCCTGTTGCCTTCAGGGAGGAGACTGAGGAGTCTCCAGGCTCGAACCAGCAGACTGAGAGACAGCTCTGTTCATCAGGCAGTCAGGATGCTAAACACTCTGCCTGCTCTGCCCCCCCTCCCATTTGAACTGCCTTAACACAAAAAACTTTCTCACACATTACCACACAACACAAAGATTTTAACACTGGACCCTGTGTCATCAAACGGGTTATTCACTAAACTCTCGGTCATGTGCTCATTCAGTTTGCACTACTTCTCATATTTGCACTGTTTGTATTACATCACTGCCTATAGTCATAATACTGTTTACAAGCCAAGAGGCAGAGCTCTTGGCTTGTCACGGTATGAGCAGCTCACATAAAAGTAAGTCTGATACGGCATCAGATCTAAATTAGATCCTGCTGTTTCTTGTTCCATCACCCAAACTATTTTCTGCTTCCCAAAATGAAGACAAATAGCTTAAATCTTCACCTAGATTGCTAAATTAGTCAGGTTTTAAAATGTCTGCTATTGAAGAGACTGGAGCCCTCTGCCTCTCACTCTGCACATTACATCACAGATGGTGCGTTCAGGTGTAAACGGATTTCCCATGATTAAACACGGCTTGAAGTTCAAAATCACTTTTAAAGCAAAATTAAAGTGATTTATCATTTTGTTTGCAAAAATTAACATATTTAAATGATAATATATATATATTTTGAGCAATTTGATGAATAGTAGAAAAATCACGTCAGTGGATCTTTAAAGCAAAAGGTTTTTCTGAGCTTAACCGGTCCAAATGGTCAAATCTGCTGTTTAAAAAAAAGTATTTCGCCGTTTGCGGCCGCCATTTTGAAGAGGGCAAATGCGAAATACTTTTTTTAAATCCAACAGATTTGACCATTTGAACCGGTTAAGCTCAGAAAAACCTTGTGCTATAAAGTCACTGACTTGAATTGAAAAAGACTTCTGGACAGAAGTCGAAACGTTTTCTGCAACAAATAAAGTCCAGTTGATCCTGTATTGAACGCCTTTTTTGATTTCATCATGTCCTGGACGACTAAGAATCTTCACCAGCATCTTCCTGTCTATTGGTTATACTCAAAGAAAATGATTATTATTACAAACAATATTATTATAAATACCTTCCTGTCTATTGGTTATACTCAAAGAAAATGATTATTATTACAAACAATATTATTATAAATACCTTCCTGTCTATTGGTTATACTCAAAGAAAATGATTATTATTACAAACAATATTATTATAAATACCTTCCTGTCCATTGGTTATACTCAAAGAAAATGATTATTATTACAAATAATATTATTATAAATACCTTCCTAAGTCTATAGTACAATACAAACAACTTAAAACTTGCTTCTTGTCTGATGGTGTTTCATTTTAGAATTAGCGGTTTAGAATTAGCTTCCCCTAATTTTTATAAGACATTAGTGCTTTTGAAATTGTGGACCTAAATAAATTAATTAGTGCTTTAGAAATAGTGGAACTAATTTTTGGGTTAGCGCTGCCCAGCACTGTACCTCATACATATACTGTGTACATATGCTAGAACCTTCAGTTTATTTTACAGATATACTTTTTATACTTTTTTATACTACTATGCAAAAACTCTGGACAGTATTACACTTTTATTATTTCATTTTATGCTTATGTTCATTAATGTTTAGTGTTTTAGTTTTAGTGTTGGTGTAAATTTTCATACTTTTATACTACTATGCAAAAACTCAGGACAGTGTTACATTTTTACTATTTTATGCTTATGTTTATTAAATGTTTCAGTGTTTTAGTGTTTAAATGGTTACTGTTGCACCGAGGGACTGAGAGAAACGCAATTTCAATCCTGTGTATGTCCTGTACATATTGCAGTTCTGACAATAAAGTTGACTTTGAGATGAGTGAGGACGTCGCTTTCCTCTGCTGTGACTGACTCTTAAAATGACTGAAGGACACTGAAACTGTCACAGAAGCAGATCATGGTATTTATGATGCATACCTCTGGTAATTGTAGTTTCTTTTATTATTAAAGGGGACCACACATGCAAAATTCACTTTTTAATGTTTTTTTACTAAACTTTGGGTATTTACTTCATAAAAAAACAGTCCTTGTGCCAAAAAAATGCACCCAGTGGTTTATTTACTCTAAGTAGATTTATTTATTTTTGATAAATACACCAGGATTCACACTTCCTGCATTTATTGACGTCACAAGCCGCCAGCCAATCAGATCAAACCTGAGTCCAGCCCCTCACCTAGCAACCCCTGGTTAGGCTCAACCCACTTCTGTATTAAACACATGACTGTTGTTTTTCATGATTTCATCTCATCTTTTGTTTATATGTTCTTAATTTCATGTGTACAGCACTTTGTTGCAGCTGTGTTTTTTTAAATGGCTTTATAAATAAAGTATAATTGTTATTTTTATGTTTTAGTTCAATTTTTAGTGTATTTGCGATCGCTGCCAACGCGCAGCCGGCAAAAATTAAACGAGCGGACCACAGGCGGAAGGACCGGGTTCGACGGGACCCTCTTCCGGCGCGATGGAGCGGAGCTTCAACTGTACAGCCTTGCAGCAGCCTCGCAGCAGGCTCGCAGCAAGAGGACCTTCTCCTTACAGATTAATTTACGGGAGACACTTGGTGAACTTTGTGTTGTCTTCACTGGAACAGCGATAACTCCCAAAATCTCATCGCGTGCAACGAGCGGAGCTGGCGAAAACCGGAAGAGGAACAAGCTAACATTAGCTTCGGATTCGGGTGGTCTAATGCTAAAAGGAGCAGCAAACTGCGGCGCGCTCAGACGGGTTTCGGTAAGTTATCTTAAGCTAACACTAACAGTAAGTCAAATGAGTAATAAAAAAAGAGCTAATTTTAAAACAACAACACATTACAGATACTGGCTGTTACAGAGGGCGTGAACAGATCGTTGAAGGGCGTGGACTTCAAGAAACCGGTCGTTCAAAACGAAAGTTAAAAATGGCAGAATTAAAAAGGGTATAATTGATTATCTAATAATTATTTTGTGCATTAAATTGAAGGAATAGGGTCTGGATATCCCACAGAAATACCATAAAAATTTAAAAAATACATCTGAGGTCCCCTTTAAGGTTCTTATGTCATCATGTTATCAATTTTAACTTTTTAACATTTTTTAATTCGTTTTGCTCATGAATAAACAGTTTTTAAGAAACAACTTGTGTGGATATTTTGTGTGCGCTCTATTTAGACCTGTTGTACATATCTGTATTGCGGGTTTGAACCAGATCTGGGCCGCGTTTTGAGATTCGACTTACTCTACTGGGCCGGACCTGGGCCAAATCCGCCTAAAAATGAAATGAGGATGCCGCATCTGGGCCGCATCTGGCCCAAATTTGCCTAAAAACTAAACAAGGATTCTGTATCTGGGCCGCATTTGGGCCGAATGCAGTAGTTTTGTAGCACTTCTGGCCCACCTCCGGCCCAGATCCAATCCAGATCCGCAATCCACATCCGGGCCAGTTTTGGCCCGTTGGACAAAAAGACACCGGGCCGGATCCATTTTACAAATGCGGGCCAAATGTTTTCATACATTTGGCCCAGATCCGGCCCACATAACTTTTGCTGTATGGGCATCTAGGAATCTCCTTATTGTCTTTTTATTCCTTGAAAAACATTAGTTTGACATAGTTTCTGCTGAATCTCTGCTCTGCTGCTCATGTTTGCCTGCTCACGCTGCATTCCGTTCTGCTGAAGACAAAAGCCTCGCTTTCCCCAGCGCTGCAGCCGGGGGAGGGTGATTACCGTAATACCAGCAAAAACAGCCTAAAAGCGCACTCTTTTTTCTTTCAAACACCGTTTAAATTTTTCTGATAGCGCAAACGGTTGCAGAGTTACGGCAATGTAAAAATAGCTTGTGAAAACGTATCGCCGACGATACCTTCGGTTTAAATTTTAATGCCCTCTGGACGTTCTTCCATCCAGGTCTTTAAAAGAGGTTTTTAATTCTGTGGGTTTCTGTGTTTTAACACTTTTGAACTCCTGCCTCCGTTTAGGAATTGTCCCTGCTGCATTTAAACATGCTGTAGTTAGGCCCCTTCTTAAAAAACCTCACCTGGACCCATCAATTTGATCTAATTTTAGACCTATTTCTCATCTGCCTTTTTTATCTAAAGTTTTAGAAAAAGTTGTTTTTATGCAGTTACAACCTGTTTTAGAAAATCATGGTCTTTTCGAAACATTTCAGTCTGGTTTTAGAACCCGTCATTCTACCGAATCAGCCTTGTTAAAAGTCCATAATGACATTTCCATGTCCATGGATGCCAAGTGTCCCGTTGCACTGGTATTGCTGGACCTTACAGCCGCATTTGACACAGTAGACCACACTGTCCTTCTATCTCATCTTCAACATTATATTGGCATATCTGGTACACTGCCTACTTGACCAACAGAACTTTCTCTGTCATGTTGGATAACCTTTCTTCCTCCACTGCCGTTCTCTCTTGTGGTGTGCCACAGGGTTCTATTCTTGGTCCTCTCCTCTTCTCACTGTACATGCTGCCTCTTGGATCAGTAATAGCCAGACATAATTTTTCTTTTCACTGCTATGCTGATGATGTACAAATTTATCTACCAATGAAACCCAAAAACAGTAATCTTCTCACTCCCTACTCTGATTGTATTAACGACATTAAACAGTGGCTTCACCGTAATTTTTTGTTTTTAAACGAAGGAAAGACAGAATGCATCTTCTTCGGTGATGATGCTCCCTGTAACTTTGGTGCTCTAACTTCCAAATGCAGACCAACAGTTAAAAACTTGGGGGTGACATTTGACAAGGACTTAAAATTTGATAAACAAATAGCGTCTGTAGTCAAGGCCTGTTTTTATCAATTACGTCTTTTATACAAAGTTAAACCTTTTTTAAATCGTTTTGATTTAGAAAAGGCCATTCATGCTTTTATCACCTCAAGGCTTGACTACTGTAATTCCCTGTATGCGGGAATCTCCCAATCCTCCATTAGACGCCTTCAATTGGTCCAAAATGCTGCAGCTAGACTTTTAACCAACACCTCCAGACGTGAACACATTACCCCTGTTTTATTTTCTCTCCATTGGCTTCCAATTGATTTTAGAATTAAATTTAAAATTTTATTATTCACTTTTAAAGCTCTCAATGGTCTTGCCCCACTATATTTGACTGATCTTGTAGCTGTCCGTGAATATAGGAGAACACTGAGATCATCTAATACATTTCTCCTGTCTGTTCTAAAGACCAACTACAAACGATGGGGTGACCTTTTCTGTTGTTGCACCCAGACTCTGGAATCAGCTACCTCTGGACTTGCGCTCCATCACTGATATGGAGTTTTTTTAATCTAATCTTAAAACCTTTTTATTCAGGCAGGCTTTTAATACCTAGTAGTTCTTTGTCATTCTGGTTATGTCTTAATTGTTTTTCATTTTTAACTGGCTGTTTTTATTTTTATTGTTTGTTTTTTACTTCTGTATTGTTCAGCACTTTGTACACGTTCTGGCTGCTGAAAAGGGCTCTATAAATAAAATTTGATTGATTGATTGATTTCAACGTGCAAATAAAAACCCACGTCAACTTTTTTCTTTGACTTATCTTCTACAATGACTAATCCTTGCAGCCATATTAGATTCATTTATATTTTTCTTCTCTTTTCTTGGAGGTCATGTGGTTTTAAAATGAATAAAAACATTTATTATTATTATTATTTTTATTATTATATCAATCACTCAGTTTCTGCACCACATAGAAAACATGCACAAGGAGAACATGAAGCTGTGAACCATGAGGTGACAACACTGTACCTTCATTAGGCTGCTTTTTAAAAAGTCTTTACTCCAACTAAACCCTATCAACATCCTCACTGTCCTATTTTCATACATTTCACATTATTCATCCTGTAGGTCACAGCTGGCAGTTTAAAGCTTGGAAGCAGATACCTGCGGTGAATCTCAGGTGAGATTTCCGTCAGTCGCAGGTGTGAGAGTGCAACGACTTTCAGGTCAGCTGTTCTTCTGGCATTCATTAGCAGACGGTGTTCACTGCTATGTTTGCTCTAACTCAATCAAAATTGAATGTGTAATGTTCAAAAACATTATAAACAAAAAATGTACCCAATAGCTGAGGGATTTTAGTAGTGAATGTTTTGTTTTTTAGATTAGTGTTTTGCTGGATTGGAATTGAACAGTGAATATCAAACTCTTGGTGAAACTGGTCAGAAGCAGTGTGGCGCAGATGTGAACAGATCTGATTCCACAGGTGAAGGCCCGGCCTCTGCAGCATCTGTCACACGTGGAACTGCTTCATGTGTTCACAGTGTTGCTGTCTGAGGGCATCATCTAACAGATGGCAGAGTTAAATCTGTATGATGTAGTGCACGTCCCTCGTGGACTCCATTTCCTTACATCAACATTACTCTTCCAGTTCGCTGGGAGGACATTACAAAAGACTTCAGACACCATCTGGGACCAGTCTGAAGTAGGGACCGGCAGCTAACCCATTTTCTACATTTTACATGCTTTCACTGATCCTTCCTGAAGCGAAAAATAGTTCCCTGAAGCTTTTTGTGTAATAATGTTTTCATTCATTCTCAGGACATGATTGGAAAGTTAAAAAAAAAAAAACTGCTGAAAAGATGTCCCACCCAACACACATGCTGAACATCCTGATTACACCAGCTCAGTGATTTCTGCCACAGATAATGTCACAATAATAAAAAATGGATGTCGTTTTTTTTCCTCCCTGTGTTTTGTATGAAATGAAGCCTGGATACTTTTCGATAAAAATCTGCATTATGGATACTCTGATGATTGCTCAGTGTGGGGGCTGATTGCACAGCTAGCTCCATTGCTGACCCCCTACCAGACAAACACAGATGGACAAAACAGCCTGTTGCAAATGAACTGACAATCCAAAATACGTCATCCCTGTGGGGCGGCCGTGGTGTAGTGGTAATGGCAGTCGTCTCCCGATCGGAAGATTGGAGGTTCGAATCCCGGTTCCCTACACCATGCCGTTGTGTCCCTGGGCAAGACACTTAACCCCAAGTTGCTCCCGGTAGGACTGGAAAGGCGCCTTGCATGGCAGTCTGCCGCTACCGGTGTATGAATGCGTGTATGAATGGGTGGATGGTTGGTATTGTAAAGCGCTTTGGGGCTCACAGGGGGCTAGAAAGCGCTATATAAATAAGTTCCATTTACCATTTACTATCCCTCTGCTTTTTGTGCACCGCTTATGTATCTTCACTTTTCTTAGGAAACAATCAAATTCTCCTCATCTAAAGAAAAGATAAAAGTAGGATTAAACCCAGCATCATGTCTTCGTGACAACACCTGCAAGACATATTATCATTAAATGTACTTTGTACAACACGTGGGATTTTTATTGTTGTTTTCAGACACCGTGCGTTCATGGTCTAATTCCCACCACCACACAGATCACTCATTCTGACGAGCTGGCTAACTTGAAAACGTCTTGTTTCCCAGTGAGAGTCTGCGAAGACACCGCAGACTTTCACACAGACAGCTGACACGGCCCACTTAGCCTGGTTAAAACCAGATCCTTGTCCTTCACTTCGCTTCGGACTAGGGTCTGGACTTTCTCCATAGAGAACCGATTCTTGCTGGAGGCGTGGCCTCTGCTGAGGTTACCCAATCGTTAACGTTTGGCTGTGGCGTATGCTGCAGCTCCGTGCAACATACGTCACGTTAGCCTGTTCAGTTCAGTTAGCCTGGCGAGGTCCAGGCTATCAGATAAATAGCTCAGAAACCACGGTGGATATTTTTTCTGCTACCAGTGTGTAATTATATGGCTCTAATTTACTGACTGTTGGCCTGGATGAAACATTTGAGATAAAATTCGATTTTTTATAATTTATTTTCGTAGCGCACCCGAGGCTGTTTGGAAAATGTCAAACCGAAACAATTTAAATCCAGCAGATTTGACCATTTTGTGAATTGATTTAGGAACTGTTAAGCTCAGGAACACTTCTGATATAACGTCAGCTAAGAAATATATTTTTTCTCAGCAAAGAAATAATAGTTTTTTACCTTGTTTTCTTGAAAATTCCTTCGTGCCGGCAGCCATTTTAAGCAGGGCAAACTGACAAAACTCCGCCTTCTGTTCTCTGATTGGTCCGGTCAAAAATCTACCGGAGAAATCCTTGTCTATGGGAGAAGTCCCAGACCCTAGTACGAAGTGAAGTGAAGGACAAGGGTCTGGTTTTAACCAGGCTACGGCCCACTCCATTGAAGAGTAAATCCAAATGTTTCTGTTTTACACACTATATGTGCACACAAACGTCCTGATGTAAAACGTGTCCATCAGAGTGATAGCGCCTACAGAAGCCAACAGCGCAGACTCCAAAGATTCCTGCTGAATGACGTCCTGTACCTTTTGATGCAAGAAACATCTCAAAACCTTTAGTCTGAGCTTCTTCAGTAATGACATGGAAATAACATGGACAGGTCAAACAGCCGCTCTCTGCTCAGGTCAAACCAGTCTAATTCATGGTCAGACTCTGAGTTCATCCATGAACTGAGTTCACTTAGTAGGAAAACTCTGGGTTTTCCTTCCCTAAAAGCCTGACTACAATGATGTTATTCGACTCAAAGTACTTTGTATTTTACCCTTGAGTTAAGTGTATATACAGTAAAAAGCTAACCTTAATGGAGCTCTGATACTTCAATCCACCATGGCAACAGTGACATGGTTATGCCATGGCAACATAGCATACATCATCCTTATATCAGATGAAGCATCCACCATTCAACTAAATGAATGCACAATATGCATTTAACAGGAATGCATTGTTAAATGTAATTTAACAACATTTCACAACCATTAGCTTTATATGCTACTGTTTGCCTTACATGACATGAGTTTTAAAATACACCAACATTCATGGCAAAAAACAAAATGATGATTACTATTAGGTTTTGTTGTCGGGCTCATTTGTTCTGATATTCCATTTACTGCCAGATGCACACAGTTCTACTTAGCTGTTTTGGCTGTAGAAAACAAAGCTCCGGATGTCTTTACAAATACAGTGAGACATCCTAGGATCTCTTGAGCCCAATGCTCTGAAAGGCGCCACCATAACGTCTAAGAAGAAGAAAAAAAAGTTTCACCAATACCATAAAAATGTTCTTAACAGGGAGTTGAATGCGTTTTGTTTGTTTGTTTGTTTTTGTCCCCTAAAGTAAAGTGACGAGGGGGGATTGGAAATACCCTCTGTCCTTCTGTTCATACAGTACATGTTGTGAGCATGATAGCTGTAAACCAGCCACCCCATCATTTGCAGAAACTATGAAACTAAATTATAAAAAATGGTTCCAGCCACTCTCTAGGATATGCCACTCTGCTCTGCCTCCTTGAAGCATGAAAAAACAAAGAAAGAATAAATAAAACTCCCTCTGTTCTTCTGAAACACAGTGAAACTCTTTCCCACTTGAATATCTAATTCTAGTCCAGAAAAACACTCATCTCCAAAAATTAAAAATGTTCACTATTCAAATCCCTCAGCGATTGGGGACATCAATGTACTGCTTGTTTAAGATGACTTCTCATTAACTGGCGCTCAAATGTCCACGACACCTACATTGACTGACAAAAACTTTTTTTTTATCCTTCCCATTTTTGCAATCACTTAATGTAGTATACACCTTATTTCATTGTCATACATGTCAAGTAGAGCTGGGTGATATCTCAATATTTTAAAAATATTGAGATTTTTTTTGTTGCTATATAATATGAGACTACTGTATATCAATATAAACAAAACATTGTGGTGTTCTAATTGGAAATACGCAGGCTGTCTCTTTCTCCCACGCGACCCCTCCTTTTCCCTCCTTGAATAAAAACCCAGCCCCTCAGCTGCACTCCTCCCACTTCCTGCTTCTCCAGGAGGTCAGCGGGAGACATTTAGTACCAGGGGTGGGCGATACTGAGAATTTTGGAATCGATACGATACCAAGTAAATACTGTGCTAGAATCGCATACTTCGATACCGATTCCGATACTTGGGGGCGCTGTTGAGCCCACCTCTTTTACAACACACAGTTGTTTAAATTCATTCATTCAACCTTTATTTAGTCAGGTAAATCTTTTGAACCTCATGGGCTCATTTACGAAAGCGACCTGCTAAAACTAAAGAACAATGAACAGCAGTGATAGAA
>JBBPBX010064993.1:0-20087 GCA_038048925.1 Garcialebias charrua | reverse complement strand
TATATATATATATATATATATATATATATATATATATGTATATATATATTATATATATATATATATATATATATATATATATACAGGGAACCCTCGAGTTACGTCAGGGATCGGGACCTACGAGTGTGACTTAGGTCGATTCTGTCGTACCTCGCATACCAAAAACACGTGCCTGTCGTAGGTCCGCATTTCTGCCGCAGGTCGCGGCTATACCGCTAACGGAGCGCCGCACACACATTTAACGGCATGAGAATGAACAAGCGGACATCCTGTGCCATAAACATGCACAGAACTTTATTTACAAACACTTAGATAACACATTATACCACACATTCATCCATAAACACACAAAACCAGTACAGCATGTACAGGTACAGTACTGAAATGTTTTTTTCAGCACAGACAAAGCATACAAAATACAAATCTCTTCCTGAACAGTTCTCAGCCATAATCTGCAAATGAGTTCAACCATGAAACATGAACACTTCTCTTTGAGCAGCAGCTGTTAACATCAAAATGCAGCAAATGATAAGGAACTCTCATGCATTCATCCATGCATCCAGCAGCAGCAAAAACATGTCAACCATGAAACATGAACACTTCTCTTTGAGCAGCAGCTGTTAACATGTTGCAACCATCATGTTTTTGAAACCAGTGCAGTCCATGTGGTGTTGGTGTGCAGGTTATGTGTTAACATCAAAATGCAGCAAATGATTAGGAAACTCCCATGCATTCATCCATGCATCCAGCAGCAGCTAAAACATGTCAACCAGGAAACATGATCACCTCTCTTAGTGCAGCAGGTGTCAACATCAAAATCCAACAAATGATAAGGAACTCCCATGCATTCATCCATGCATCCAGCAGCAGCAGCAACATGTCAACCATGAAACATGAACACTTCTCTTTGAGCAGCAGCAGTTAACATGTTGCAACCATCATGTTTTTGAAACCAGTGCAGTCCATGTGGTGTTGGTGTGCAGTCCATGTGCATGAAAAAGTCCATGAACCCAAAAAAGAAGCTGGAAGCAGCAGAAGAAGGAAACAAGGAAACAAAATGTCCTTACTTTGACTGAAGTGTAGGTAGACACTGATGTTTTTCTCAAGTTCAAACCTGGATCAGATGGAACTGCTTAGCCAGTGCTCAACCATGAATGATGGGAGCATTTTAGGCCAGGTGTGAGCTCAGCGGTGTGGTCCTGATGTGAACAGTTCTGTCCATCAGCAAAGGTGTTTTTTTGTTTGTTTTGGCAGCAGTCATACATGCAGGTGTTGACACAGGTGATGGATGGAGGCAGATGGAAGGACACCAGAGACAGGCAGGACTGATGTCCTGGACGACAGAGGCAGGACAGAGTGGACACACGTCCATCGATGAGGAAAGTCCACGATGTGAGCTGTGAAAACATAACACAAAAATGAACATGAGCACCTACAGGTGGGCCTGTGAACACCTGAAGATGGCAAACATCTTGTCCTCACCTGATTGGTGTGGTGCAATGATGGAGAGGTGCTAGAGGGAGAGAGGCAGGCAGGCAGGACAGAGTGGACACACGTCCATCCATGAGGAAAGTCCACGATGTGAGCTGTGAAAACATAACACAAAAATGAACATGAGCACCTACAGGTGGGCCTGTGAACACCTGAAGATGGCAAACATCTTGTCCTCACCTGATTGGTGTGGTGCAATGATGGAGAGGTGCTAGAGGGAGAGAGGCAGGCAGGCAGGCAGGCAGGACAGAGTGGACACACGTCCATCGATGAGGCAAGAGCAACAGGTGGAAGTTCACTTCCATAGCCTGGTCCATGAGGCAAGAGCAACAGGTGGAAGTTCACTTCCATAGCCTGGTCCATGAGGCAAGAGCAACAGGTGGTTCTGTATAAACCCACACACAGACGTGAAGATCTGCAAAGAATGAAAAAACACACAGCAAAAACAACTTCTCCTTACCTGTGTGGTGTGGTGCACATGTGTTGATGGACCAAGGGGGCGTGACGCTTTGGAGGCTGTCGAGAGAGCGGTGATGTTTACAGTAGATGTAGCATAAAACAAAAACTACAGGAAAAAACATTGACATGTCTTTGCTGTACCTTTCACACGATGCTGTGCTGTTATGTGAAGGTGGGCAGGTCAGTGATGGGATCGTGGAGCTGGTGGAGAGGAGGTGGAGGAGGAGGAGGAGCAGCAGGCTGTGAACAGAAGCAGATACAAATTGATTAACAGATTCATTCATTCATTCATTCAACCTTTATTTATACAGGCTAGCCTCGTTGAGTCACGGGGACTCATTTACAAGAGGGACCTGTCTCACTCACACCAAACAACCATCCACTCTCACACTCACACCTAGGGTCAATTTAGAGTCACCAATCAGCCTAACAAGCATGTTTTTTGGTCTGTGGGAGGAAACCGGAGTACCCGGAGGAAACCCACGCATGCACGGGGAGAACATGCAAACTCCACCCAGAAAGGCCCCGGACCGGGATTTGAACCGGCAACCTTCTCGCTGAGAGGCAGCAGCTCTACCAGTTGTGCCACCGTGCTGCCCAACAAGCATGTTTTTTGGTCTGTGGGAGGAAACCGGAGTACCCGGAGGAAACCCACGCATGCACGGGGAGAACATGCAAACTCCACCCAGAAAGGCCCCCGGACTGGGATTTGAACCGGCAACCTTCTCGCTGAGAGGCAGCAGCTCTACCAGTTGTGCCACCGTGCTGCCACGGTGATGAAGTTATTAACGTGACACAACTCTGAAAAATAAAAATAACAATTCATCACCTGGAGGGAGGGAGAGGGGAGGCGGAGAGGGGAGGCGTCTTTTACTGGAGAGAGGCTGAGTTGTCCATGGAGTCATCCTGGCTTGCTGCAGGAGGACTGGCTGGTGTTGGATCTTCTGGTGCACCAGCAGATCCTGGAGGAGCTGCAGAGACGGTGACAAACCTTAACATGCTGCTCTGCACAGCCTCTTGCTTCTTCTCGTCCAGGATCTGCTGATAACACGCAAGCCCGCCCAAGATGACTCTTCGAGCCCTCTCAAACCTCTCCCCATCTTCGTCCTGCTTCTCTAACCGGGCCAAGCCGCTGTGGAACTCTTTGAAAGCCAATGCCAACTCCTGCCGGCTGAAGGTCTTGGGTGGGTTAGGGTCGGCCTGCTCCCCTTCCTCAGCCGGGATGTGCCTGTCGAGGAGAATGAGGTCGTCCACTGACAGCTCCTCTCCTCCTGTACCCAGAAGCTCTTGGACATCATCCACGTCCATCTCGAGGTCCAGTGACCTGCCCATCCTCACAACGTCCTCAATGACATTGTCAACTTCCCTGGAATCGTGTACCTGTTCAACAAGCTGTGGACACACCTTCTTCCACACGCCGCTCAGGTTGTTCTGAGTCACACGTTTCCAGGAGTGATCAATGTTCAGCACAGCATCGTGGATGTTGTATTTTTTCCAGAAGTCTTTGAGGCTGACACCTGGAGTCATTCCGGTTGCCTCCAAAGCGTTACGAATGACCCTCTGGAGATAGTACGCCTTAAACGTACTTATCACCCCTTGGTCCATCGGCTGGATCAGCGAGGTCGTGTTAGGAGGAAGGTACACCACCTGCACATCCGTGTTAATGTCGGTGAGACCAGGGGGGTGTCCTGGAGCGTTGTCCAACACCAGCAGGACTTTAAAGGGAATATTTTGGGAATTGCAAAAACGCCGGACATCTGGCACAAAATGTTGCTTAAACCATTTTGAAAACACTTCCAGCGTTACCCAGGCCTTCCTATTTGATGCCCAATAGACTGGAAGCCTTTTTTTATCAACATGACTGAAGGCTCTGGGGTTTTCAAATTGGTAAACCAACAAGGGCTTGAGTTTGCAGTCCCCAGAAGCATTCCCCCCAAGCAGCAAGGTCAGGCGCTCCTTGCCAACTTTGTGACCTGCTGCTATTCGCTCGTCTCTGCTAATGTAGGTCCTGTTGGGCAAACGCTTCCAGAACAGGCCTGTCTCATCGACATTAAACACTTGCTGGGCAGTGTACCCGCCGTCCCTGATGACCTGAGCCAGTTTGTCAGGGAAGGCCTCAGCTGCTGCGTGGTCAGCACTGCCTGCCTCTCCTGTTTAAATGCACACAAAAACAGTAAAATGAATTAAATAAAAAAAATCGGAAGTCAAGGACTACCTGTACCTGTAACAAAAAAAAATAAGAGAAATTAAATGCTCACCCTGTATTTTTAGGTTGTGCAAATTTGCTCTGTCCTTGAAGCGCTGAAACCATCCTTTGGAGGCAGTGAATTCATCAGGTCCAGTGTTCCCCTCTCCCACAGCACCCCTCCCTGAAGTGCTGCTTGACGTCCCTTCTCCAGGATCGCTCTGTTGTGACGTGCCTTCGCCTGAGTCGCTCTGTTGTGACGTGCCTTCGCCTGAGTCGCTCTGTCCTGCCCCCTCCTCCCCCGCACCTCCCTCCTCCCCCGCACCTCCCTGACTCCTAGCTTTCAGCGTGCTGTAAATCATGCGGGCCTTCTCCCTGATCACGGCCATGCACACGGGCACGCGCCTTTGAGCATTGTCCTCGATCCAAACCAACAGCAACCTCTCCATCTCCACCAAAACACCTGTTCTCTGCTTCGTGATAATTGTGGACTTCATGGGTGCGGAACGACGCACTTGGTCCAGAATTCTCTCTCTGTCTGCCTTGATCGTCCCCACCGTAGAACGTGGAAAGCCTAGCTTCAATGCTACCTCGGTCGCTGACATGCCCCCATCACACATTTTAACTATCTTTAGCTTCGTCTCAAGGGTTATGGTCTGCCTGGGTTTCTTACCCGCACCCTTATCAGCGGACTTCGAAGGCCTCTTGGGTCCCATTTTATTTCTCTCTCACAAAAAAAAATGTCTAAAAAAAAACTCGCTAAACCTATGCTACCTGTGGCTAATAAAATACCGCTCGCTAAAACCTATGCTACCTGTGGCTAATAAAATACCGCTCGCTAAAACCTATGCTACCTGTGGCTAATAAAATACCGCTCGCTAAAACCTATGCTACCTGTGGCTAATAAAATACCGCTCGCTAAAACCTATGCTACCTGTGGCTAATAAAATACCTCTCGCTAAACCTATGCTACCTGTGGCTAATAAAATACCTCTCGCTAAAACCTATGCTACCTGTGGCTAATAAAATACCTCTCGCTAAACCTAATGCTAACTGAATGCTAATGATGATCGATAAAGTGTACGTACGTTTGCTTTTCTCTCTCGCCGAAACTCAACAACTGGTCAAGATGGCGCGTCCCTTTAAATAGTACGGCAGTGTCGCCCCACCCCTACTACAGGGTCACGCCCACTGTCATGCGCGAACACTCAAGGTGTGTACCCCTCCCCCACCTTGCCGCTTGCCGTAGTGTCGCACTTTTTTTGCCGTATCTCGATTACATACTTCCAATGTATTTCTGTCGTAAGTCCGTTTTATCGGTCGTATGTCGACGGCATTCTTTCAAAGAGGCTTGTCGTAAGTCTGCGTTGCCGTAGGTCGCAGGTGTCGTAACTCGAGGGTTTCCTGTATATATATATATATATACAGGGAACCCCCGACCTACGTACGAGTTTGGTACCTAAGAACCGTTCGCAGCTCGATCCGTTCGTAGGTAGGGGGTGAAAATTATATTAAAAAAAAAAATTATTCATTCATTCATTCATTCAACCTTTATTTATCATGCTAACGGAGCGCGCGCACACATTTAAGCATGTAAAGTAGTGTACTGTAATGTTAAACATTGCTATTCACATTTACAGAATAAATAAAAATATATTTTCTTACTTTGAGATGGTCAAAGCCGACATCTTAGGTTGCCATGCGTTGATTGTTGTCGGGCCTAGCAGCCCCGCCGGCCGGCCAGTGAACCACCGCAGCCGCTCCAGACCTGTGTTAGCTAGCTGGCTAGCTTCTGCTAGCCAAGCCATGAGCTGGTGTTGGAGCGGCGGCGCGATCAATCTGCAGCTTCTGCTGCTGCCTTAGACATCCACAAAGTTCACAGAGACGTTTCCAGCTCGTAATTAATCCATATGAAGCCATCCTGGTCACCAGTCTTCGGCCGGCTACCGTGTTAGCTCCCGTGTTAGCTTCTGGAGCTAGCCAGGCCAGAGCCAGGCCGGAGGTGTAGCCAGGCCGGCCGGAGGTGTTCCCGCGGCGGCCTGGCACGATCTGCGATAAATCCGCTGCTGCCTTAGACATCCACAAAGTTCACAGAGACGTTTCCAGCTCGTAATTAATCCATATGAAGCCATCCTGGTCACCAGTCTTCGGGCCGACTCCCGGCAGCTAACCTAAGATGGCGTCCGGTGTTCTACATGAATTTGTGACCGGAGACCCCAGTGACTGAACCTAAAACGCCGTCCGGTGTTCTACATTAATTTGTGACCGTGTAAACTGAAGACCTACTTCCTGTTTCCCAAGATTGCTCAAAAATGATCAGAAATGATCTTTTTTATCATAATTATTATTTATAAAGCCTTTAAAACAACCAGAGCTGCAACAAAGTGATGTACACATGAAATTAAGAACATTTAAACACAAAAAAAAAAAAAAATTTTTTTTTTTTTTTTTAAATTCATATTTTTATTAAATATGATATGTTCGTAGGTCCCGTGGTTCGCAGGTCGATGGGGTCGTAGGTCGGGGGTTACCTGTATATATATATATATATATATATATATATATATATATATATATATATATATATATATATATATATATATATATATATATATATATATATACATATACATACATATATACACATACTGTATATATATATATATACTGTATATATATACAGTATATATATATGTATATACACACATACTGTCTATATATTATGTGTGTGTGTACTTTGTATGTGTACATATATATTAGGGGTGCAAATCTATCAGTGTCTGGAAAATCGATTCAATTCCAATTTTTGGTGTCACGATTTGATTCAAAATCGATTTTTCGATTCAGAAACGATTTTTGATTCAGAAACGATTTTCTATTAAAATGGTCATAAATTTAGTTTCAGTTAGTTTTGTAACTGACAAACTGAAAAGAATAAACAACAATGTAAACAAATGGAACATTTATTTAAAACAATAATTTTAAACTGAAAACATTAAACAACAATGTAAACAAATAGAACATTTATTTAAAACAATAATTTTAGGTTCCTTATTGTATCAAATTTTTTGCATCGTTTGATATTTATACCAAAAATAGGAACAAATAATACAGGAATGCATTAAATTCTGTAACTTAAATAACCAGTATTAGGTTAGCTTTTTGCTCTGTTACTTATAGAAGATTATTGTTTGAATTGATTGTTTGAACTTGTTTTGTTTTTGAAAAAAGGGGCAGATAAAATAAGATTTCTTCTTCTTTCTGCCACCTTTCATTTTATGTATTCTTTCATATACTATGAGATATGGTTTTATTTTCTTTATCTTTTGGGTTTTAATGTAAAAAAAAAATCGATTTTGGGGCTTTTAGAATCGATTCTGAATCGCCAGGACTAAGAATCTAGATTCTTTAAAAAATCGATTTTTTTTTTTTTTCCTGCACCCCTAGTAATTATGTAACATTCAGCTCCTAACTGAGTATAAAGCTCAAATGTCTGTCATTTCTAAGTTAAAGTGTTTCTGTCTCCTCTTCAGCTCTTTGAGGGCATGAAGGCGTTTCGTGGCGTCGACAACCACATCCGTCTGTTTCGACCGATGCTGAACATGGAGAGGATGCATCGGAGCGCACAGAGGAGCTGCCTTCCTGTGAGTTTGGACCGCCTGTTGTTGTTTGTGTGTGTGTGTGTGTGTGTACACTCAGCGTGTTGCTGTCATCGGAGAGGCGACGCCTGAAAGAAGCTTTGAGACCATTATGAAACACAGAGGCTTTGTTCGGTCCGTCTGCAGCTGTGCATAACAAAACTTAGCTCCAGATGAACGAGACAACTGTTGCTGCAGTGGAGCTGAAAAAACAGCCGAAGAATTCTGACTCAGCTTTTACCGCGAGACAAACGGCTGCAGCAGCCGGTCACACAAAAACACAGTTCTTTTTTTAAATGCTCTTTTTCTCCACAACCATTTACGATAAAATCCTTAATCGGCCACTTCGATTCGACTTTGCTTCGTTTAACCACTAAAGTCCCGACTCAGAGCGCCTGAAACAGTCAACGCTGGTTAATAAAACTTGGATTATTATTTACTTGCAGGTCATATTTAATTCAAATTCAAGGTTAAATTTTAAACAAAAATGTGTTCCGCTCAGCTAATAGGTGCACACATTCACAAGAACCAAACTAAAATACAACAAGAGGTTAAAATGGATGAGTTATACACAAAACCATCATCTTCCAATTTGTTCAGTATTTATCAGAGTCAGAGTCAGAGAGAATTTATTGTCATTTGCACCGCATGTAGTACATGTGTTGAAAACGAGATTATGTACACAGGGTCCCAGTTACATCCAACAACAAATGCAAGAGAAAAACAATAATAACATCTAGGATTAACTAAGAGAGACATCACATCAGCTAGTAATACACTAAGCCCTAATGTAGTAGAAAAACATCATTATAAACAGCAGCACGAACATGAGCAGATGGTCACAGATGAACGCAGCAACAAGAAACAGATCAGTATCAGTATGATGTGACATTTTGCAGTGTTTATTCTTATTATTTATTTATTCATGAGTCTGACAGCCTCAGGGTAGAAGCTGTTCCTCAGTCTAGTGCAGGGGTGTCAAACTCATTTTCACCGAGGGCCACATCGGCATAATGGCTGACCTTGAAGGGCCAGATGTAACTTATAAATGTAACTAAATGTAATCTAATGTAATGTAAAATAAATGTAACTACCGTACTCCTTAATGTTGAATAACTCATTTATTATAACTTATTCAACTGACAATTACAGTTGCATAGAAAACATCTGTTTGCTTGTTGCTCTAACATAAATCCTTTTAAAATTTGTCAGCTTATGAAAACCCACATAACTCCATTAATGAAGGATGAAATTGTCCAAGTTAATAAAAAAAAAAACATAAAACTGAGCTGCAAAGAACATGTATGACACATGTAGCATCTCACCCAAAAAGGCTACACACAGCCTTGCATCCAACTGTGAATGACAACAATTTGTGTGCATACACATACCAAAATAAAGGTTGACTCAGTTCACAACTATATTACCGTACTCAAGTTGTTTGGTTAGTCTTTGATGAGGAGATGCTGCCTGTCCTTGAACACACCAAGTGGATTCTCTCTCTATGATTGATCATGTTCTGAAAATGATAAACACAAAACAAAATGCAAGCACAATCATTAAATTGCACACAGTTGAAATGTTCTTCTTCTTTGTTGAATTACATTTTATTATATTTTAATTAATCTAAAAAAGCTAAGTCTGGTCCTCTGGACATTTAAAAAACAAAACAAAACTTCATCTTTCAGGGATGAAGATGTTCACATCCTTGATAGAGAGGAACAATGGTTTGAGAGACGAGTAAAAGAGGCCATCTTTGTGAAAAGAAACCATCCAAGGAAGGGGAACATATTATTTTAGGTGGCTGAAATAATCACCTGTTTTTTGTTTTGTTTTTTTGAATGTCCAGAGGACCACACTTAGCTTTTTTAGATTTTTCTACCTGGATTATTGAGAATGCATCAGGATATATTTGAATTAAATTTTAAGAAAATGCTAACCTGACAAACAGGAAAGTGGACAAGATTGTCCTGTTTCACTTGCCACATCCATAAGTCCAATTTTCGCAGGAAAGCCGTGATCGCGTCGGACATCTGCGTGATGACTTGTTTGCGTCCCTGCAGCTTCTGATTCAGCTGGGCGAGATGGTCGGTTATGTCGCACAACACAGCAAAGTCACACAGCCACTTTGAAGCTAGCTTTCACTGCAGCCTCGTTTTTGGCTGTGGGTTTCATGAACAAACTCTGCTGCGACTGCAGTTTGCCTTTTAATTCTTGGCAGAATGTGTTGCTTTTCTTGAAGGCTAGCTTTAGCGTACTTAGCTCCGTGTTTGGTTTCAAAACCGACACCGCCTCGTAACACAAAAGACATACCGGTCTTTCTCCTGGAAGCACAAACAAGTATTCGCCTTCCCATCTTTCTTGAAACTTCCGTCTGTATCAACTTTTCTCTTTCTGGACATGTTGGGATCATTATTTATATCTCAATTCCACTCGTTGGCATGAAGGTAGAAACACTGCCTCGGCTACCGTAGTCGAAAGGCATTGTGGGAAAACCGTTGTCGAAAGGCATAGTGGGGCTGCCGTAGTCGAAAGGCATTGTGGGAAATGTAGTTTTTGGTCAAAACTCGCTCGTATTAATTTTTAGACACTCAAAACTTTTTAATTAAGCTCTCGCGGGCCAGATAAAATGACATGGCGGGCCACATCTGGCCCGCGGGCCAAGAGTTTGACACATGTGGTCTAGTGGTTCTACATTTGATGCTCCTCAACCTCCGTCCCGAGGGGAGTGGTGCAAAGAGTGAGTGTGCTGGGTGAGTGAGGTCTTTCATGATGCAGGTGGCTCTTTTTCTGCATCTGGAGGTGTAAATGTCTGTGATGGTGGGGAGACTGACTCCCACAGACTTCTGTGCAGCCTTCACCACTCTCTGTAGAGCTTTTCTCTCTGCAACTGTGCAGCCTCCATGCCACACGTTGATGCTGGAGCACAGGACGCTCTCCACTGCACACCTGTAGAACGAGGTGAGGACTGGGCTTCTCAGACCGGCTCGTCTCAGCCGTCTGAGGAAGTAGAGTCTCTGATGACCTTTCTTGATCAGGCTGGTGGTGTTATTGCTCCAGCTGAGGTTATCATTCATGTGTACACCCAGGTATTTGTAGCTGGAGACCACCTCCACCATCAGTATATTTGAACTCCTCCACTTGAGGCAGAACCTCACCCTCACACAAAACGATGATGAAAAATATAAAAACTTCATGTTAAAGGTGCTATGTGTAACTTTCTGTAGAGCGCAGAACTTAGAAATATTTTCAACAGGCAAAGCATTCTGATCCCTCCCCCTCAGAGCCATATATGGCTCTGCTCCCCCTGGCCCTGCTGAAATTCAAATTCAAACTCTGTTTTTATTGGCTGGTTAACGGCGGGTCACTCTGTGTTTTTAGTGTTTTTATAAATGCTGATAGAGAAGCAAGGGGACTATAGTTTTTTTCAGAGATTACTTTGTCTAACATCAGTCTGTCAGTAGATAGTGACAGAGTGAAGAAATATGTTAAAAATATATTGTTAGAAAAGTTACAGACTGCATTACAAAGTTACATAGTGCAGCTTTAAGTAGTGATAATGTCTGTTTAATGACTGGGTTTATAAAATAACTATCTAATTCCAAAGTTTCATATCAGTGTCACCCCTTCATTAAGGACAACAAAAGCCAAATCCAAAACTCAAAACAGAATGGTGACATCTAAATAGGCAAAAACATTAAAATATGTCATATTTCATAGTTTGCATTAACTGATTTTGTGTTTTTATTGCAATGGAAATAAAATTATTTCTTAAATTGATCCACGATAGTACGGTTTTTAGCTGACTGTGTGCATTTTTGTCCATTTCTGCCTTTAATAGATAGATTTAAAAGCTAAATGTGTACAGATGCAAATAATTTTTAGACTTGAATAAAATAATAATCACATTGAAATCTTGTCTTTTTAAGGATCATTGTAAATGTCATTAATTGATATATTTATGTTTTTAGTTACAAAAAGGTCTGTTTCTGGTGCATCTTTCAGCTGTTTGATAAAGGTGAGCTGTTGGAGTGCATAAAGAAGCTGGTGGAGGTCGACCAGGAATGGGTCCCGTACTCGCAGAGCGCCAGCCTCTACATCCGACCCACCTTCATAGGAACCGAGGTGCGTGTTTTGTAGCTGAACCTGACTTGTTGCTCTAATTTCCTGCTCCTCATCACTCCCTCTCCCCTCATCCAGCCGTCTCTTGGCGTGTCTCCGCCTGGAAGAGCGCTGCTCTTTGTCATCCTCGGCCCAGTTGGACCGTACTTTGCCACGGGGTCCTTCAACCCGGTGTCCCTGTTGGCGGACCCCTCGTTTGTTCGAGCCTGGAAAGGAGGAGTTGGAGAGTACAAGATGGGAGGGTGAGTTTTTATCTTTCATCAACTCTAATTCAGATTTTAACTTTCTTCTTTGAGGTTTTGGTTTATCCTCATGAGTGTTCCAGGTTTTTAGACTCTCGTGTCCATTTTTAATGACCAAAGCAGTAGGGCTGTAGTGATACAATAATCTCACGATACGATACACGATATTCTGCTCACGATACGATATATATTGCTATATTCAACAAGCGATACAATTCAATACACTTTTGCAATTTTCTGAAAGATTTTAAAGGGACAGAGTGATTTTGGTGACATGTTGTGACTGTTATAGACTTGGATTTAATTAATTTAACTGAAAACTGATTAAAAGCACCAACTACACAATACTTGGCTCTGGTTGGACATGGACACAGACTTAAAGTCGACAGCTGGACAAAATGAATCAAAGAAGTGGTGAGAAAACATGTTTCTTTCAATTGAAACAGTAAAAACTGTAGCTTACATGCATTTGTAAAGTAAATAAAGTGCACCAAGTGCCCTGCTCTGAATAGTTTGAAACCTTTTTAACCTTGACACTTAACATCTGAAGGAATCACTCTAAGTGCTTGGTAAGTAAACAGTAATATGACTTCTCCAAAACAGTCTATAATTCAAGTAATGAAGAACATTTAACTTCAAATGCACCGCAGAGCAGCTTAAGGCCTGTAGATAGACCCTGACTAATAAGTGAACTCTTAACAGAAAGTCTACTCTGCAGACCTAATCACTCTCCTGGCGAAGCAAGCAGTGAGTGAGCAGGGTGACAGTTGGATGTTACGATACTTGCAGATGAATATCGATTTTTTTCTAGGAAAGAAAAAAATCGATATATATCGCAAAATCGATACTATTACACAGCCCTACAAAGCAGATGATGTCAGCGAGTTCAGGGAACTGAAACAAACCGAAACACGAGATGTTAGAGCTGGGTTCACCTGATTATAGGTTTGATAAAGACCTGACGCTGGTGACAGAGTGGGAACGAGAGAAACGCTCTGAAACTGCAGCTCACGTGAAAAGTTTTCTTGCTCTGACTCCATAAAAAGACAAGCTGAGGCTTTGGGACGTCCTTGGCTCAGAGGACATTTTAGGCGCCATGCCTACAGATATTTCAGCCGTTTGGAATGTGGAGAATTTAAAGGGTTCAAGTCGACGCCTGAGGCTTTGTTCCTTCTTAAAACCCTCTTTGATCGAGCTTTTAACAATAAGATTTTAAATAAAGTAGGGTTGATAAGAGAGTGACGGTAGGGTGGACCGTTTTGCTCTAAATAAAACCATGGTCATGACTCAGGAGCTTTTTTGTTGTTGTTTGCGTTGACATTGCTTAAAGCCCAAGATTACTGGTTGATTTATTTAAGAACTTTTTGTGCCACTTGTAGGAAAAATGTTTAAAAAGTCGAGCACAAAGGCAATAAAACCTCAGGAACTATTTAAAGTTGGCCTGATGCATCATGCTCAGTTTTTTTAAAGTTGGGTCATTTGGTTTGTTGTGGACAAAACAACAGGTCAGCTGCAGAACTTCAGGTCGACGTCTTGAGATCAGAAAACAGAAAAAATATGTTAAAGTAGCTTCCAAAATAAAAGCCTCTGTTGGATCAGCCTGTTCTGAACACAGAGGTTATTTACAGTCAGATTAAACTAATCTGTCAGAACAACAACCGGACTGGAGGCGCGTCAGGTTCCTGTCCTGCGAGAGCAGAAAGCGCGGCTCTCTTCGGCTCTCCGCTCGTTCCTCTCGGCCTGCCAGCCTCCGGGCGACAACGTGACGCTGCTTGTCCTGAAGCACCTGTTCCGCTCCTGTGAGGTTACATAACCGCACCGAACACCGCGAGGAGTCTGCCCTCCGAAAACGCCAGGAAGAGCTCCACCCCACAGCCTGAAGTAACAGGCCTCATCAGGCCTGGGGGTGGGGGGTTGGACTCCCTGCATCATTCTGCTTCTTTGTGTAAATTTTACTCCGCTCTGTTTCCTCTTTGTGCTTTTTAAACCGTTCAACATCAAAACTTTCGGCTCATGCAGGACATTCCACCCATGACTTTTAAATTTTTTAACTTTTATGCTTTTCAGAATATTTTATTTACGGTACACAAAAATAAGAAGGGGGAGTGGTGGCGCAGAGGTTAGAGAAGGTGAGTCTGTCACCGGTTCAACCCCCTGGACCGACAACAAAATGTGGTTGGGAAAGGTGAAGCTCCCACACCTGCCTCCACCCTCATTTGCCCCACTCTGGGCCCTTGAGCAAGGCCTTAACCCCCACCATCTGCTCCCCCAGGCACCCTAGATAGCAGCTCTCTGCTCCACACAGAGGGCTGTGGTAGCTCGTGGTCTGTGGTTGTGTCAGGAAGGGCATCCTGTGTAAAAACAATCACTAAGTCTTCGTACGAGTTAGTTCACTGTGGCCACTCCTGAAGAAGGGAGCAGTCAAAAGAAGAAGAAAAATGTCCCATAGAAATACATTGAGATCCCTCTTTCCTGCATTTTTTTTTTTCTTTTCAAATCTTCTTCAGCATACCAACGCTGTTTTTATCATATTATGCTACTTTTACTTAGCCTTTGGCCATTTTTAGCTTATAGCTAACATTTTAATACTTTTAGTTAGCATTTGGATACTTTTGACTAAAATGTTTTGATTCTTTTAGCTCGAGCTACTTTAAGCTTTTAGTTTGCATTTTGCTAATTTTAGCTTTTAGTTATTGTTCTTCTTGTTTTAGCTTTAATAACAAAGTTTTAGCTTCTTGAGATAATTTCTTCCAAGTCGTTCAAGCTGCGTTTTTGTAGAAAATGTCATTTCCTTATTTGTAAAAAAGTTTGGAGTCACTTTTTGCCAAAGATTTTTGTTTTCTCTTCAAATGTTTTGAAATTGTTGCAAATGTTTTTTGTTTTTTTGGGGGGGTTTTTTTCAAGCTGGGTGAACGTGGTGCAAAAATTATTGTTTTACAAAGATTTATTTCAAAAAGAGTTGTTAAAAGAATTTGTCAATTTATTTGACTGCAGAGGCTTGAAAAGAGATGAATCCATCTGCAGCTTTTTTTCCCACTAAAAACAATAAAAGTTTTACAAATTTATGTTTTAAAACTAACAAACAAAATAAACTCAGAAATTTTGACATTTCAGGGTTTAATTCTACAAAAAAAAAAACGAACGGCTGCAGCAGGAAACTACAGAAAGTTAAAAATTCAACAGCAGAAATCTGTAAATTACTTTTAAATCACGTTTCTTGAAATGAAATAAATCAGAAAGTGTTGTTGATAAAACAAGCAGGACATTTTATAAAAGCGAAAAAGACCCATTTTTATTTTATTTTATAAACTCCGATGGTTACGCAGCATCAAATAACTTGTGTGCGTCTCTCCTGTGCAGGAACTACGGGCCCACGATAGCGGTTCAGAACGAGGCGTTGAAGCGCGGCTGCCAGCAGGTCCTCTGGCTGTACGGAGAGGAGGAGCAGATCACGGAGGTCGGGACCATGAACCTCTTCATCTACTGGTCCAACGCTGAAGGAGGTGACATGTCTGTCTGTTTATTATTACAGTTTGCTCGGTGCTCTTCTTCACGTTGACGTTTGTGTCGGCAGAGAGAGAGCTCGTGACTCCTCCTCTGGATGGCATTATCCTCCCAGGAGTGACCCGTCAGTCCCTGCTGGACCTGAGCAGAACCTGGGTGAGCAGCAGATCCAGATTTCTGTCTCCGTGCCTTTGAAACCTTCAGAAGAGTTGCTTGTCATGGTTTGATGTGCTGCTCCCCCGTCAGGGTGAGTTTAAAGTGACGGAGCGGACGATGTGCATGAAGGAGCTGCTGCACGCGTTGGACGCTGGAAGAGTTCTGGAGGTGTTCGGAGCGGGGACGGCCTGCGTCGTCTGTCCCGTCGGCAGCCTCCTCTATAAAGGAAAGGTACGAGTTCGTCTGATTCTCAGCCGCTATCGTCTCGACGGCGTCCCGACCTACCGGTTGCTGCTGTTTCTCTCTTCGTGCTGTTGAACGCAGCCCGTCTCAAATTATAAAAACAAGATCTTAAAGACAACCGGAGAAACGACACTTCCTGTGAAAATGCAGCATGACGGAAGTTTCAGCGCTGAACTGTTAACGTGAGTTGAATTTGAACAGCCGACATTTGCTGAAAACAGGCGGAAAAAAGGCAGAAAACAGCCGAAATGAGCAGAGTAAGCTGAAATAGGCAGATAGGCTGAGTAATTATAAAAAACTGAAACTACTAAAAGAAAAAGAAACTGAAATGAGCGGAAAAAATGTCTAAAATGTAGCTTAAAAAGCAGGAAAAAAACTCAGTTTAGCTCAGGGGTCTGCAACGTTTACAATCAAAAGAGCCATTTCTGCCTTTTGTTCACTAAATTAAATGTGTGCAGAGTTGCAAAAGCTGCTACAATTGTCATTATCAACTGGTGGCCCATGGGCCACTTTAAGTTTGTTAGAGGAGGCTTTTCTGGCCTATAGGTGTGAAATTATAAAACTAAAATCATCTGATGATTGTTAACATTCATTGATGTTTTTTACATTTTAAGACAAAACAAAAGACTGGATTATGCTGGTGAAGATTCTCAGTCATCCAGGACATGATAAAATCAAAAAAGGCGTTCAATACAAGATCAACTGGACTTTATTTGTTACAGAAGACGTTTCGCTTCTCGTCCGAGGAGCTTTATCAAAAGACTGGATTCCATCCATCCATCCACTTTACCCATTTCTTCCTTTTCAGGTTGCAGATGGTCATTTTGCCAATTAAAAAAACAACAACAATGGACTGTGCAGGCTTATGCATTTTTTAAATTGTGAAGTAATTGAGTATCCTATTTTGAAGAAATAAAGTTAAACCAAGTATAATTTACTCTGTGTATTAGTACTAGTATCTGCATATTTGCGAATGAAATGACATGAAAACTGCTAAAACTAGTAATTTTTTTGTTGTGGATATAACATCCTATAAAATTCAGTTTTATGTTAGTTTTGTTCAAAGCTTGAAAGAGCCGCTGCAAAGGGACCAAAGAGCCACATGTGGCTCCAGAGCCGCAGGTTGCAGACCCCTGGTTTAGCTGCAAGAAGCACAAATGACCAAAATTGAGGAAGAAAAAAAAAGCTAAAAGAAAGAAGCAGAATCTTAGTTAAATGAGCTGAAGGAAGCTGAAACCAGCAGTAACAGACTGTAAACAGCTGAAGGCTTTGAAGGACGTGAAACACTCCATTCATTTTCAAAACATGGCCGACAAAGATAAAATTGCACAAATGAGCCGAACGTTGAAAGAGCACAACGGTTGTGACGCGAGTGGCGCGGCGGAAAATGTACGGAAGATAAATGGATGTAAACGATTAATAAACGTTCAGACAATAAAACATCTGCTTCTTGAATTCATCAGTTCGCGTCAGACGAGTCCATCAGGACAGAAACTACAACACTGTTCACAACACGGGACGTTTTCATAACAAGGTTTTCTGCAGCGTGCTGATGAAATTCTCTCTCTCTCGGGTAGAAGTTGACACATCTCGTGCGTTTGGACTGAGCAGCGTTCTCTGAACAAACAGATGATTTTACACGTTTTAACGTCAGGATCAGTGAGAAGCGTTGGACACATTTTCACCTCCAGGACCGAACTCGTTAAACTCCAAACCTTCTAAAATCAGATTGTCTCACGAGCCAATCAGATCAACGTTTGTGTCTTTTCACTCAGACGTGAGAGTAAACGTGTTTTCAGATTCACCCGCACGTCAACAACACACACACACACACACAGTGACGCTTCTTGTCGCTGCAGGAAGTTTCATAAATGCTGTTGGACCTTCCAGACTCCAAGCTGACGCTTCGTCGGTTTTGTTTTCCTTTCAGACGTACCAGATCCCCACCATGCAGAACGGTCCAGATCTCGCCAAGAGGTTCTACAAAGAGCTGACGGACATTCAGGTGAGAGCCGCGCTCTGTCTTCACATCATGAAGTGAAAATTAATCATTTTAAACCCAGAAATCCTCGAGTCTCTTCTTCTCAGATTTTGAATTGAAATGTTAAAAAGTTAAAGTTCTCCTCATCTTGCCAGTAACATTAAGCTAAAAGAGCCTTCAGATATAAGTTATTTTAAGAGCTCATCATTTAATCTGTTGTTCCTTGAAATATACGTCGATTAGTGGAAGTTATGGACACATAATTTCAGCTGTTCTATGCCAGTTTATAGGAAATTTGATTAGAACCAATCCAGTGTACATAATGATGTTAATTTAATTGATCTGTTAAATAAATGACCGCATCTCTTTGATGGGTCAAATACCGTATTTTCCGGTGTATATGTCACACCTTTTTATGTTTTTTTTCTAGGCCTGCGACCTATACACCGGTGCGACCTATATACAGTATATGGCTTGTTATTTTCCGGTGTATAGGTCGCACCTTTTTATGTTTTTTTTCAAGGCCTGCGACCTATACCAGGTGCGACCTATATATGGCTTGTTATCACTTTCGGGAAACAAATTTTTAAATCCAGCTCATTTCACAATTACATTCATTTATTAAGGAAAAGTTCAGCTCAGACACATATTTGCTATAATTTTTATCAAACAAATAATTGTTTTTAAGTGTTAATCTTCTTAAAAGCCTTGCTGTGCGCTCCTGTGGCAGACATTTGCAGCAGAGCTAAACGTAGGTGCGACCTATCTAGGGATTTTTCCAATCTATTGGTGAAAATTGGACAAAGCGACCTATACACCGGTGCGACCTATACACCAGAAAATACGGTATAATTAACGTCTCATTGTCACTCTTCATCTCTCATTCTGATCACACAAGTATAAGTTTAATCCAAAAGAAGAGAATCCGTAATAAACAATTACTATTCTGGACTTGAATTAGTCTGTAAGGTAATAAAGTAAGTTTGTGACGGGATAACACCTGCTCACATCTTACACCTGACGTAACTTGCACGTCATCCACGATCTGTTTGTGCTCAGAGCGCGTCTCTCTAACGACTCTGAGCTACCACCACACTGATTTTTAGCTCAACGTCTGCAAAACTGTTTGATTTAAAATACATTTTTGTGTTTGCTGAAGTCGAACAGCAGTGGTGGCCATCTTGACTGGGGTTAACTCCAAATGTTAATGAGTTGTAGATGTTTATCTACAGATTATTTTAATGTGAGTTTCATCAAAATATATCCACTAGTTTATGGGATATTTTGCTAAAAGACTGACAGACGTGGGTACAAACATTGTTGCCTTTTTCTTTATTAAATCTGCAGTTTTTGTAGCGTAAGCTGATCTGCCCTCTATGGAAGCAGTTATGTCCCATATTTCAAATTAAAATGGATTAATAGAAATGCTTTTTAGTTTCAAAATAAAGCTGCATGTTTTGACTCATAAATAAAATTTAAAATGAATAATCCAAACTGCATTTTTCATTTTCGTCTTCAAGACTGCTCAATTTGTAAATTAATTAAAATGATAAATAAAACAACGTTTAACATTTAATTTTCAAAATATGTCCCAGTAAAAAAGTGACCAAGACGAAAATGAAAAATGCAGTTTGAATTATTCATTTTAAATTTTATTTATGAGTCAAAACATGCAGCTTTATTTTGAAACTAAAAAGCATTTCTATTTATCCATTTTAATTTGAAATATGGGACATAACTGCTTCCATAGTCTTCCACCTCGATTCCGCAGCAATCTCAATCAGAAAATTAGTTTCCTAGCAATAATTTCCTTAATTATTAATTTTAAGATGCTGAGCCTCATCCAGCAGCAACATAATAATGAGGAGCTTTTAGTTTGATAAGTAATTTGTGATTTTTAGCTGAATTTTAATTTGAAATCCACTTCCTGTCGGGTCTAATTTCTCCTCGCTGCTCTGTTCCTCGCAGTACGGACGCAGACGGAGCGAGTGGGCGCCGCTGGTGGTTTAAAGGGCTCACGATGCACGTCTCGCTCATCTCGACGGCTCCGCCCCGCCACTCCAGTT
>JBBPBX010064992.1:0-20087 GCA_038048925.1 Garcialebias charrua | reverse complement strand
GTTCATGAGAGACCACAGATATCAATAAACTTTCAGAACCACGTACGAGGCCACCAGATGTAAAGGATTATGAGGAGGTCAATATTAATACTGACCTCTTTACCTTAATTAATTTACTTATTCAGATTGAATAGTAAATTCACGGATTCTTTTCTTTTTCAGTTTACCCAATATTTCTGTGATCTTTATGATGGATAAATAAACAAAGCCATAGAGTGACAATGGACACGTTAACTTAGCTTGATATGTCAAAGAGACACTATCATTTATTTAAAATGAATCAACTAAATTAACACCATTACACTTGATTGACAGGATTTCACTTTCTTTCAAATTAATACGTCAGCACACTTAAATTTAACACAACAGACTTCAATATTGGATGTTAACATATTTAGTCTGTGGGCTCTTCAGCTTAAAATAGTTTCCAGCTTAGATTGAGAGGGAAAAGAATAGGAGGAAAGATTTAAGAAGAATTGGGAGGTTAAGAGAGGAAGTTTATCTTGCATTTATGAAACCAGATGACACTCTTCCGTACGCGTCCAGCTAAGATATCATCACACCTCCAGCAAGCAAACAGCGGCTCCTTTACCTTAAGACGTCCGCCTTGGTTCTGGCAAAGAGCTGTGGTCAGCTTTGGACTGACGAGTCGTCGGTCCCGCAAGTCCAAGCTGGACTCCAGACGTGTTTACCTTGTCGGTGTCGGTGATACTCGCTTTCGTCGGCAGAAGTCGTGGCAATCGTGGTTTTTGGCTCAAGATAATTTATTCCAGGAAGGAATAACAAAGTTTGAGCTTACGCTCATTCGAAGTGGACTCATAACAGCAAGTTATCAGTCCCAGCTGGATGACGAAGGTCGTTAGCTCTTGACCAAGCGTACCACAGCCCTTTGGGAAGGTTCACATCTCTTTCGAAGCTCCCAGCAAACTCTGAAGCGTTTCCGCCCAGTTAGAACTTAAAAAGAGACTTAGAGAGGAGTTCACTTGCCTTATCAGACCCAAGGTTACAGCCAGCAGCAGAGAGAGATTTGTTTAGGAAAAGACACAGCAAGCTGGAGCCCTTTCATGAAAAACAACGGATTACTGTCTTCTGACTTTCTAAACAAAACCGTCCGGTCTCTGTGACCCGAGACTTCACCTTTAACACAGCAGTGAACACAGTAATACTCTTACAGAATAACACAGCTTAAAAGCACACATCATGAAAATGACAAAAGTTATTCTTTTGATCACATCAGCCTAAAATCAAAGATAGAAATAGTCTCTTTTGGTGACTATATTTATCAGATTACAGCTAAATGAATGATCTTGTAGTAAATGTCTTGCTTTACTGAGAGGTCAGTAAAGGTCATCTCTGGAACAGTTCAAAAACCTTAGTTTGACCCTGGGTAGGTCCACTACAGTTTGACAAAAACAAATTTCGAGGACTCCAGACTCTTAGGTACAAATGACTGCGGTAAACAATGGTGTACCGGGCCGGGGACACGAACAGAGCCCTCCTGAGAGGAAAAATGGAGCAACGGTGGAGCAAAGTGTGGTGAGGGTACCTCAGGTAAAAACTCACCGGGGACGCGCACAGGCTGACCGAAAACCAGTTCAGCTGGGGAAGAGCTCAGGTCCTCTTTGGTTGCGGTACGTAAACCCAACAAAACCCAGGGAAGACGGTCAATCCAGTTGTCACCGGTCAATGCAGCACGCAGTGCAGCTTTCAATGACCTGTGAAACCGTTCACACAAACCATTAGCTTGGGGGTTGTAAGCGGTGGTCCTGTGAACGTTAGTCCCCAGACCCTTGGCCATGGTAGACCAAAGTTCAGAAACAAACTGCGGGCCCCTGTCCGATGTAATGTCTGAAGGGGGGCCAAAACGCGCAACCCAGGTAGACAAAAATGCCCGGGCCACCACTGCAGATGTTGTGGATGTCAGAGGAACCACCTCAGGCCACCTGGTGGTCCGGTCTATCATAGTCAGCAGATGAGTAAAACCTTGTGATGGAGGCAGAGGGCCCACCAGGTCTACGTGCACATGATCAAACCGCCGACCTGGGATGGAGAAGGGTTCCAAAGGTGCTTTGGTGTGCCTGTTAACCTTAGCACGCTGGCATGGGACACACGCTGCTGCCCACTCCTTAACTGCTTTACGCAGACCGGGCCAAACAAACTTTGAACTGACCAGTTTCACCGAGGCTCTAACACCTGGATGAGAAAGGGAATGTAAGGAGTCAAAAACGCGGCGTCGCCATGAAACTGGAACCAGGGGGCGGGGCCTGCCAGTAGAAACATCACAGAGCAGGAGGGGACCTCCGTCATTCACCTGCCGTTCCTCCAACTCGAGGCCTGTGGGCCCGGACTGGAGCTCGAGTATTTCTGCGTCGCTACGTTGGTCCGCAGCCATAGCAGAAAAATCGATGCCAACGTACACGGGAGAGATCAGCACCCGGGAGAGACAGTCGGCCACCACGTTGGATTTTCCAGCCACATGCTGAATGTCTGTAGTAAATTCAGACACCGCTGCGAGGTGGCGTTGCTGGCGAGCAGACCAGGGGTCAGAAATTTTCGACATAGCAAACACCAAGGGTTTGTGGTCAACATATGCAGTGAACTGGCGGCCCTCCAGGAAAAACCTGAAATGGCGTGTGGCCAGGTAAAGCGCCAGCAACTCTCTGTCAAAAACACTGTATTTCAGCTCATTGTCCCGCAGCGTACGGCTGAAAAATGCAAGCGGCTGCCAAACCCCGGAAACCTGCTGTTCTAACACAGCCCCCACCGCAACATCAGATGCGTCTGTTGTCAAAGCTATTTGTGCCGCTGGGGATGGATGGGCCAAAAGGGCAGCAGTGGCCAGTGCAGCTTTAGCATCACCAAATGCCTGTAGGCGTTCTGGTGTCCAGTCAACACTGTCGTTGGGCTTTTTCTTTTTTAGCGCTCCATAGAGCGGTCGCAGCAGTTGTGCTGCCCTGGGGAGGAAACGGTTATAGAAATTAACCATTCCCAAAAATTCTTGTAGCGCTTTAACAGACTGGGGCTGTGGAAAATCGGACACTAACTGCACTTTGTTTGGTAACGGGACGGCACCACTGGCAGAAATGCGGTGGCCCAAAAAGTCAATGACTGGCAACCCAAACTGGCATTTCGCTGTATTTACAATCAGGCCATGTTTATGTTTATGTTTATGTTTATTAAATTTGTTCATTTTTTTACAAAAGAAACAATACAAGACAATCTCATAAATGATTGTGTACAAAATGTAAAAAAATGAAAGGTAGCAGAAAGAAGAATAAATCTTATTATATCTGCCCCTTACTTCCAACAATCAGATTAAACAACAATAATCAACCATGTAAACAATAATAATCTTCAACCAACTTTTTCCAACAATCAGATTAAACAATAATAATCTTCAGCCAACAGTACAAAATGACTAACTCTTTCTAATTTTCTAACTAATACAATACACATTACGCTATTTCATTTTTTTTAACACATTTGTTTTGATCATTTTTTTAAATGTAAACATTGACTTGGCATTTTTAACTACATTCTCCAAGCCATTCCATAATCTAATTCCCTGGATTGAGGTAGAACGTCCCTTCAAACTGGTTCTGAATTGTGGTTTTACAAACAACTCTGTCCCCTTAAGATTATAACAACTTTGTCTTTTAACAAAGTGCATTTGGATATTTAAAGGGTGGTTGCTGAGGCAAAAACTCGGGCGTGGGAGGAGTTCGGAGAGGCCATGGAGAATGACTTCCGTACGGCTTCGAGGCGATTCTGGTCCACCATCCGGCGTCTCAGGGGGGGAAAGAGGTACGAGACCAACACCATTTATGGTGGAGGTGGCGTGCTGCTGACCTCAACTCGGGATGTTGTGAGTCGGTGGGCGGAATACTTCGAAGACCTCCTCAATCCTACTGGCACGTCTTCCACTGAGGAAGCAGAGCCTGGGGACTTTGGGTCGGGTTCTCCGATCTCTGGTGCTGAGGTCGCCGAGGTGGTTAAAAAGCTCCGCGGTGGCAAGGCTCCGGGGGTGGATGAGATTCGCCCGGAGTTCCTTAGGGCTCTGGATGTTGTAGGGTTGTGTTGGCTTACGCGACTCTGCAATATCGCGTGGACATCGGGGGCAGTTCCCTTGGATTGGCAGACTGGGGTGGTGGTTCCCCTATTTAAAAAGGGGGACCGTAGGGTGTGTTCCAACTATAGGGGGATCACACTCTTAAGCCTCCCTGGTAAGGTCTATTCAGGGGTTCTGGAGAGGAGGGTCCGTCGGATAGTCGAACCTCGGATTCAGGAGGAGCAGTGTGGTTTTCGTCCTGGTCGTGGAACACTGGACCAGCTCTACACCCTCAGCAGGGTCCTGGAGGGTGCGTGGGAGTTTGCCCAACCAGTTTACATGTGCTTTGTGGACTTGGAGAAGGCATTCGACCGCGTCCCTCGGGGGGTTCTGTGGGGGGTACTCCGGGAGTATGGGGTACCAGGCCCTTTGATAAGGGCTGTTAGGTCCCTGTACGACCGGTGTCAGAGCTTGGTCCGCATTGCCGGCAGTAAGTCAGGCTCGTTTCCGGTGAGAGTTGGACTCCGCCAAGGTTGCCCTTTGTCACCGATTCTGTTCATAACTTTTATGGACAGAATTTCTAGGCGCAGCCAAGGTGTTGAGAGGATCCGTTTTGGTGACCTTAGAATCGCTTCTCTGTTTTTTGCAGATGATGTGGTCCTACTGGCTTCATCAGTTCGTGATTTACAACTTTCACTGGAGCGGTTTGCAGCCGAGTGTGATGCGGCCGGGATGAGGATCAGTTCCTCCAAATCCGAGGCCATGGTCTTGAGCCGGAAAAGGGTAGCATGCCCTCTCCGGGTCGGGGAGGAGGTCCTGCCCCAAGTGGAGGAGTTTAAGTATCTCGGGATCTTGTTCACGAATGAGGGAAAACTGGAGCGTGAGATCGATAGGCGGATAGGTGCAGCGTCCGCAGTGAAGCGGGCGCTGTACCGGTCTGTCGTGGTGAAGAGAGAGCTGAGTCAAAAGGCAAAGCTCTCAATTTACCGATCGATCTACGTTCCCACCCTCATCTATGGTCATGAGCTTTGGGTTAAGGTGTTGAGGTGGCTCGGGCATCTGGTTAGGATGCCTCCTGGATGCCTCCCTGGTGAGGTGTTCCGGGCATGTCCCACCGGGAGGAGACCCAGAGGAAGACCCAGGACGCGCTGGAGTCTGGGCCTCCCTACTTAGGCTGCTACCCCCGCGACCCGACCCCGGATAAGCGGAAGAAGATGGATGGATGGATGGATGGATGGCATTATTTTGAGCTCCATACATAACTGATAAAATATTATAGTCTACCAAATCATGGAACTTCAATAACTTTAGTTGATAAAATAATGTACTTGATGGATGACGGTAATGCTTTCTAGTGATAATTCTTACGGCTCTTTTCTGTAATACAAAAATAGGTTTTGTGATTGTTTTACACGCATTCCCCCAAACATCAATACAATAGATTAAGTGTGGAACAATGATTGTGTTATACAACAAATACAGAGCTTTATCATTCAATAGGTCTCTGACTTTGTACAGTACTGCTATCGATTTAGCTATTTTTATTCTTACAGAATTTATGTGTTGTTTCCATGTCAGTTTGTCATCAATGATAACACCCAAAAACTTCACCTCACTCACTCTACAAATCTCAACATCCTCAATTTTGAGTGGAACATCAACAGTTTTCTTTTTATTACCGAATATCATGTAATTAGTTTTTTCTAGATTTAATGATAATTTATTTATTTTAAACCAAGTTTGTATCTTGACAAATTCTGTCTTTATCAATTCCAACATTTGTTCTATATCTTCACCTAAACAGAAAAAAGTGGTATCATCAGCAAAAAGTACACATTTAAGGAGTCCTGACACATTTACCAAGTCATTCACATATAAAATAAAAAGCTTTGGTCCAAGTACAGAGCCTTGGGGAACTCCACATGTGATATTACAGAGGTCAGATCTTACATCATTTATTTGTACAAATTGTTTTCTATCTTTTAAGTAGCTAGATACCCACTGTAATGCTGGTCCTCTAATACCATATTTGTTCAGTTTTTCTAGGAGAATGGTGTGATCAATAGTATCGAATGCTTTTTTTAAATCAACAAAAATACTGATACAATATTGTTTTTGATCGACAGCAGTAGTTATTTGTTCCATTAATTCCATGAGAGCCATTGATGTAGAGTTTTTTGATCTAAACCCATACTGACTGTTGCTTAGAATATTTTGTTTATCTATAAATTGGTCTAGTCTGTTCACAAATAGTTTTTCAAGAATTTTTGAAAACTGTGGTAACAAGGATATAGGTCTATAATTGTTGAATACACATTTATCACCATTTTTAAAAAGAGGAACGACCTTAGCTACTTTCATATTATCTGGAAATATTCCTGTTGAAAATGATAAGTTACATATGTATGTGAACGGCTCAATAACATGGCTCATTATGTCCTTCACAAACATCATATCCATGTCCACCCAGTCTTTCGATCTCTTGTCTGTAAGATGTTTTACTACATTCATTATTTCCTCTTTGTTAGTTCCATTTAGAAAAATACTATTTGCACAACCTGTAATTGAGTGGATCACATTTTTATCTACTTTTGGTATCTTAGCTGCAAGGCTTGATCCAACATTCACAAAATATTGATTAAATCCATTTACAATTTCATTTTCATCATGAATTTCATCGTTGTCTTTTACAAAATATTTTGAAATACCAGATTTTGCTTTATGATTCTTCAGGACACTATTCATTACTCGCCATGTTGCTTTCATATCACCATTACTTTTATCTAATAATTTACTATAATATTCTTTCTTATGTTTCCTTATAATCCCTACTAATTTATTTTTATACTTTTTATATTTTTCTTCAGCGCTCTGACTTCGCAATTTCAAGAAACATGAATACAAATAATTCTTTTTTTTACAAGCATTTCTCAACCCTTTTGTCATCCATGGTTGGTCAACGATATTTCTCTTTGTATAATTCGTTTGTACACAATTCTTTTCATACAGAGTTTCCAGGATATTCATAAACTCATCATATGATCTGTTCACATCATCAACATACACTTCATTCCAGTCTTGTTTATCTAGATCCTCTTTTAATTTTTCCAAAACTTTTTTTGATGTGTTTATGATCTTTTTCTTTGTTTTAACTGCTTCTGTAACTGCTTCTGTGATACTTTGATCATTTTTATAGATTGTGAAAACTGGTAAATGATCACTTAAGTCGGTCGTTAAAATACCACCTATCACCTCTCCGTTTGTTATATTTGTGAAAATATTATCAATTATTGTGGCACTATGAGTTGTAATTCTTGTTGGCTTGGATATCAACGGATACATATTTAAACTGTACATTGAATTTATAAATGTACTGATGTTATTTGAATCTGTTTTATTTCCCATATCAATGTTAAAGTCTCCACACAAAAAAACTTTTTTATTAAAACTCTTCTCCAATAGCTCCAAGATTTTATCAGTGAATATTTCTATATTTGATCCTGGTGATCTATATACACAACTTATTATTATGTTTTTATCATTTTTGTTTATTATTTCTATTGTTATCATTTCCATAATATTATCAACTATTATTGACATTTCATTATTTAATTTACATTTTATTTCATTCTTAACATATAGAGCGACTCCACCACCTCTTTTATTATTTCTGTTCATGTGAAATAATTCATACCCTTCGATGTGAATATTACTTGTGTTATCATCATTGAGCCATGTCTCTGACAGTGCTATTATCGTAAAAGTTCTATTTAACTGTTTTAAGTAATCTGTTATTTTGGATATATTTGCATTTATACTTCTGCTGTTAAAGTGAATAATAGAGAGAACTCCATTTGTTATATTGATGTCATTAAATTGCTCTTCATTGTAGTATTCGCTATCTTTTATTACTGGAAAAAAGTTAGCATCAATAACATCATTAACATTATATATTTTAGGTTCTGAGTCTTCGTATGTTGTCATGTTCTAATGTATTTGTTCATTTCACTGTATGTTATGTCCATTTTGTGTGTAAGTTGTTTCATTGATTTGTAATTTGTCCTCTCCTGAGTTCGTCTAGATCCTTCAGTTCTTTTATCATTTTAGGGTTAGCCCCTTCATGTGTTTTGATAAAGATGTTTCCATTTCTTGTCCATGTTGATGCTATTTTATTTTGGTTTTTTAACCACCTTGCTTCCTTTGCAATTTTTCCTTTTTTTTTTGTTAGATGTTCATTTATGTAAACGTCTGTTCCCTTCAGTAGCTTTGATTTACTAATTACGTAGTTTCTAAACTTCCTGCTAACGAACTCGACGACTACCGACGGTTTGGTATTTGGTGGTTTACTGGGCAGGGTGTAACAGAACGAAATGTCCTCATATTTTATGTCATAGTAATTGTCCCATAAAAAATTAACTACAGTCTCCTCCAGAGTCTCTAGTTCTTCCTGTGGTGCATCCTCAGTTGGGCCAGTGTTATTGAGAGCTTGTTTAAATGTCCGACACTTACTAACATCAAGTCCTGTGATCACCACGTTGTTTTTTTTGTGTATTGTTCCATGTCATCTATTTTTCTTTCCAGTTCAGCTATTTTATTGTCTTTGCTAATTATCAGTTCTTTCAGTTGTCTTATTTCATCAACCAGACCGGCCTGTGAATCAATTTTTGCTGATAATACTGATAGTTTTTCACTTATATAGTTTAGTGATTTTTTAAAGTCTTGCATTTCTGTTGAGCTGTTTCCCTCCGACTCTGTTGTCTTTTGTCCTCTATTTTTCGTCATACTTACAGAGTTAGTAGTCTAGTGGTAGCAGGTCTCTGGTTGATGGTTTGTTTACTGAACCACGTGGCCCTTCCACGAGGCTCACAGGCCTAACGATGGTGGCTGTGGCCCAGTGCCCAGATCAGCGGTTAGTTCAGAACTCACGGTCTCAGCAGTCTGCAGCAGTCAGATCTGTTATCCTAAGAGGTTGGCTCACTAGCCTGGCTTAGACGGCGGTCCTCCGGTTTGCATACGGTGTTGGGCCTCCTACAGTCGCAGCAGCTCCGATGTTAGCCCCGTTAGCACAGCTCGTGGCTCCAGGCGGCGGTCCTCCGGTCCTCCGGTTCGTGTGTGCTGCTAGGCGCTGAAAAACCTCACGGAGTTGGGACATGTGCCGTTCAGCTGAGTTGCTAGCCACCAGGATGTCGTTCAGGTACACAAATACGAAGGACAGTCCTCTTAGGACTGAATCCATCAACCGCTGGAACGTTTGTGCTGCACCTTTAAGACCAAAAGGCATGCGCAAAAACTCAAACAGGCCAAAAGGAGTGATAACAGCGGTCTTAGGGACATCCTCCACATGCACAGGAACCTGGTGGTACCCCCGTACTAAATCTACTTTAGAAAAAATGGAGGTCCCAGCCAGGTGCACTGAAAAATCCTGGATGTGGGGGATGGGATAACGATCGTTCTCTGTGATGTTATTAAGGCGGCGGAAATCCCCACATGGTCGCCATTTGCCGTCTGCCTTGGGCACCATGTGCAGGGGGGAGGCCCACGGACTGTTTGACGCTGCACGATGCCTAAACGCTCCATGTTAGCAAACTCTTCCTGCGCGATTGCTAGCTTAGTAGCATCGAGGCGGCGTGCACGTGCGAAAACCGGGGGGCCCGTTGTGGGGATATAATGTTCGATCCCATGTTTAGTGTTTGTGTTTGCAAAATTAGGAACAGTCAGTGAGGGGAACTCAGACAATAAACGCTGAAACACGTTACCCGAAGCTAAAAAGTTAGCATGCATTAAAGGCCCAGCTCCTCGCGTCGCACAAGGCAGTGACGAAAAAGACACAGCGTCGATCAAACGTCTGTTAGCAACATCAACAAGGAGCCCGTGAGCACAAAGAAAATCAGCCCCTAAAATAGGAACTGAGCTCGCAGCTACCACAAAGTTCCACTGGAAGTCCCGTTCATGGAAACAAACAGTCACCAACCTTTCACCAAACGTCTTGATGGGAGAGCCATTAGCCGCGGTTAGCATCGGCCCGCAGCCTTCTGCCAACCTGTCGGAGCCAGTCGGGGGAACGAGGCTCTTCTGCGAACCAGAGTCCACCAGGAACCGCCTCCCCGACCTCGAGTCTTCGATGAAAAGCAGCCTTTCCCTGTCGCCAACGGCCGCTAGCGTGCGCTGGCGTCGTCTTTTTCCCTGCGGCTTGAAGCTGCACGGCGGGACGCACCGTCGTGCTTTGGCGCCAAAGCGCTGGTGGTAGGAACAAAGGGCGGCTCCTGTCCGCCTGCGGGTAGCGACCCCTGCTACCACCGATGGCTCGTCCGGCTCTGAGGGCGTTGCTTGAAGCTCAGGTGCTGCTGGAGATCCGGGGACCGCCGCCTGGACCGCGAAGGTCTTCGCAGCTAGGAGGATGCGGTCGGCTTCTTCGGCCAGCGAGCGGTAGTCTCTCTGCCGCAGAAGCGGGGAGTTGGCCAGGACCGTGCGCACCGAAGCCGGGAGCTGGCGGAGGAAGAGGTGGAGGAAGAGAAACTCACAGTCTTCTGATCCCATCAAGGACAACATGCTCTCCATGAGCTCAAGAGCTGTGCCATCGCCCAAACCGGAGAGGGAAAAAAGTTTCTCAGCGCGCTCCGCGTCTGAAAGCGAGTAACGCTGGAGGAGCAGCTGCTTGATGGCGTCGTACTTTCCTTGTGCAAGAGGGGCCTAGAGCAGGCTCATTACCCGTTGGGTGGACAGCGGATCCATCAAGGCGACCACATAGTGGTATTTGGTATCGTCTGCAGAAATCCCGCGAAGAGCAAACTATGATTCGATGTGGGCGAACCACGACGGAGGGGCGTGCAGCCAGAAGTCCGGGATTTTAACGGCCACCGAAAAAGCGAGCGGGGCCGCCTGTGGAGGTTCCACAGCAGCGGACATCTGAAGAGAGCTGGCTGGAGCGTCAGATGTCGACATATTCAATTCACGTGGGTCACCAGTGTAGGAGGTGGTGAAGAGACGACACAGAAGACGGGATGCAGAACTTCATTTTAATCAACTCCTACTATTCTGGCGGTAAACACCCAAAGACCGCCTTATATATCAACCCTTTCACAATACAACATCCGGTCCTCTGGACCTTTCACAATAAAACATCCGGTAACACATTCGGTCCACTGGGTGTGAGTAGAGTCCCCTAGTGGTCCGCCACAGTTTCACCTTTTCCACCCAAATTTTTTGATGTTGTTGGTACTGGGGCTTGAGCCGGTGATCTTCTTATCACAGGCCCACCGTCTCTAGCCACTGCGAATCCACCCACGCGTCTGAGCACGCGGGTGGATTCACTCAGCCACGGCTGACATGACTTCCTCTTTTTGGTCTTCAGAGGAGCAACAGAGTTCAGAATGTCAGAACACGTAGAACTAAAAAGATCAGTAAACCAGTCCACGCTGGACAAAGAGCAGAACTGAAGCTTGCAGGAAACAGAGTCATTAAAGTTGGTGGAGAAGCGCAACGCTGTGTTTGAATTAATAGTGCGTGCAGAACGCACAGATGCTTCAGCCCATTCCTTCCTACCAGAGACCACCGCAGTGAACAGAACTGGTAGATGATCTGGTAAAAGAGCTCCACAGATTTTCTCAGCTGAGAAATGTATCACATAAGTCAGCACAAGATCCAGTGTGTGTCCTTTTTCATGAGTTGCACCTGTGACGGACTGCGTGAGATTAAGAGTATAATGTTCATAAAATCTTTGACCAGAGGTCCAGTCTCACAGTACACGTGCATGTTAAAATTTCCAATTATAAAAAAACAATCATAACATAGCATAAGTCCCGTCATAAAATCAGTAAAATCTTTAATAAAATCCTTGCTGTGTTTAGGTGGCCGGTAGATTGTGGCGCAGAGAAAAAGAGGAGAGAAGTTTATCTCCAACATCTGAAGTTCAAAACTGATAAAAATGAGTGGGGATCAGCCGACATTTAAAACTGGATTTAAAAACAGAAGCTAATCCCCCTCCTTTACCAGTGGTCCGAGGAGAGCTAAAGAACGCAGTCAGGAGGGAGAAGTTCAGAAAATGGAGTCGACTCACCAACACGAAGCCAAGTTTCTGTCAAAAACATAAAATCCAGTTTTTTGGACGTAAAAGTAATTCAGAATAAAAGTCTTATTGGTTAGGGACCTTGCATTCAGTAAGGCAGAAGGTGCGCGGGCCAGCTGGCGAAGATTTTTTAAAGTTTATTGTGTCGCATTTGGAAATCCTTTCCCGTCGTCAGTATGAAGACTCGCTTCAAATGAAGGGATGGAGCCACAGATTTAATCCAACGATGTCTCCATTCATACAGATAGTTGCTCGTATAATAGTGAGAGAAACCAGAAATGTTGCCAGATAAGTTAAGATATTCTTTAATTCTCACCAAAAATCCCCCTCGCTTTCCACGTCTCCTTGGGTGTCTCCGAGGTTGCAAGGTGCACGGTGCAGATGTTTGACAGGTGAGGAGGTAGTCTTGATAAATAGTTACTAAAACCAGAAACTGGCAACTTAACATGTCCAAGACTGAGAAGATTTGTGCGGTCGTCGCAAAGCAGAGGCATCAAAGCAAAAAATACCAAAAATCAAACGGCAAAAAACAAGCAGAGCATACGTGGCAGGCGGATGACTGTAACTGGTACCATCGTCAAAATGACAAATGAGACAAACAACCATTCACTCCCTCACTCACACCTAGGGACAATTTAGTCACCAATCAGCCTAACTTGCATGTTTTCGGACTGTGGGAGGAAACCAGAGTACCTGGTGGAAACCCACGCATGTACAGAGAACATGCAAACTCCACCCAGAAAGGCCCCCGGACCGGGATTTGAACCAGGGACCTGCTCGCTGAGAGGCAGCAGCTCTACCAGTTGTGCCACTTTGCTGCCCTCTATCCAAGTTTATTGTGTAATTGTGATGAGACAAAAAATAATACAGTAGTATGGAAAGCCAGTTTGGTGTGTTTTTGACAATTAGACTTGTATTTAATGTCAAACATATTTACTAGGACTTTAATAATAATAATAATAAACTTTATTCGTATAGCACCTTCCTACAATGCCTTGACCAAGGTGCTTAACAGGATAAAAAGATGAATAAACTGGAACAATAAATCAGTGAAAATAGAATAAAAAAACAATAGCAATAAAAGAAGGCAATGGAAATAAAAATGCTACATACTAAAATACCAAAAGTAATAAAAGTTACACACTGAAAGCTTTTTTGAACAAGTGGGTCTTCAGTCATAAAATATCTACCGGGATCATTCAGTCCCCTATTCAAAAAGGGGGACCGTAGGGTGTGTTCCAACTATAGGAGCAGCCGTGGTGTAGTGGTAATGGCAGTCGGCCCCTGATCGGAAGGTTGGAGGTTCGAATCCCGCGTCCGCCCACCATGTGTCGTTGTGTTCCTGGGCAAGACACTTAACCCCGAGTTGCTCCCGGTAGGTCTGGATGGCGCCTTGCAAGGCAGGCTACCACTACCGGTGTATGAATGTCTGAATGAATGGGTGGATGGCTGGTATTGTAAAGCGCTTTGGGGCTCCTCACAGGGGGCTGGAAAGCGCTATATAAATAAGCTCCATTTACCATTTACCATATAGGGGGATCACACTCTTAAGCCTCCCTGGTAAGGTCTATTCAGGGGTTCTGGAGAGGAGGGTCCGTCGGATAGTCGAACCTCGGATTCAGGAGGAGCAGTGTGGTTTTCGTCCTGGTCGTGGAACACTGGACCAGCTCTACACCCTCAGCAGGGTCCTGGAGGGTGCGTGGGAGTTTGCCCAACCAGTTTACATGTGCTTTGTGGACTTGGAGAAGGCATTCGACCGCGTCCCTCGGGGGGTTCTGTGGGGGGTACTCCGGGAGTATGGGGTACCAGGCCCTTTGATAAGGGCTGTTAGGTCCCTGTACGACCGGTGTCAGAGCTTGGTCCGCATTGCCGGCAGTAAGTCAGGCTCGTTTCCGGTGAGAGTTGGACTCCGCCAAGGTTGCCCTTTGTCACCGATTCTGTTCATAACTTTTATGGACAGAATTTCTAGGCGCAGCCAAGGTGTTGAGAGGATCCGTTTTGGTGGCCTTAGAATCGCTTCTCTGTTTTTTGCAGATGATGTGGTCCTATTGGCTTCATCAGATCGTGATCTACAGCTTTCGCTGGAGCGGTTTGCAGCCGAGTGTGATGCGGCCGGGATGAGGATCAGTTCCTCCAAATCCGAGGCCATGGTCTTGAGCCGGAAAAGGGTAGCATGCCCTCTCCGGGTCGGGGAGGAGGTCCTGCCCCAAGTGGAGGAGTTTAAGTATCTCGGGGTCTTGTTCACGAATGAGGGAAAACTGGAGCGTGAGATCGATAGGCGGATAGGTGCAGCGTCCGCAGTGAAGCGGGCGCTGTACCGGTCTGTCGTGGTGAAGAGAGAGCTGAGTCAAAAGGCAAAGCTCTCAATTTACCGATCGATCTACGTTCCCACCCTCATCTATGGTCATGAGCTTTGGGTTATGACCGAAAGAACGAGATCTCGGATACAAGCGGCTGAAATGAGTTTTCTCCGCAGGGTGTCTGGACTCTCCCTTAGAGATAGGGTGAGAAGCTCAGTCATCCGGGAGGGACTCGGAGTAGAGCCGCTGCTTCTCCACATCGAGAGGAGCCAGTTGAGGTGGCTCGGGCATCTGGTTAGGATGCCTCCTGGACGCCTCCCTGGTGAGGTGTTCCGGGCATGTCCCACCGGGAGGAGGCCCAGAGGAAGACCCAGGACACGCTGGAGGGACTATGTTTCTCGGCTGGCCTGGGAACGCCTTGGGATTCCCCCAGAGGAGCTGCTCCAAGTGGCTGGGGAGAGGGAAGTCTGGGCCTCCCTACTTAGGCTGCTACCCCCGCGACCCGACCCCGGATAAGCGGAAGAAAATGGATGGATGGATGGGTCTTCAGTCTGGTTTTGAACAGAGTCAGATCAGAGGTGGCACGCAGCTCAAGGGGGAGACTGTTCCAGGCTTTTGGGCCGGCAACAGAAAAGGACCGGTCTCCCCATTGTTTGTACCTTGAGCGAGGCACCTCCAGCAGGTGTTGACTGGCAGATCGTAAAGCTCTGATGGACTTTCAAAAGTTCTGAGATGTAGAGAGGTGCAAGTCCATTCAGAGCTTTGAAAACAAACAGCAGCAGCTTGAACTGTATCCTGAACTGAACCGGGAGCCAGTGTAAAGACTTTAAAGGAAATAAAATCAAATTATTATTATTTAAACATATGTATTTTGTTGAAATCCATTATTTGATTTCAACAAAAAAAAATCAGCTGGTGGGGCTGAAGTTTTTATATACAATTAGACCTCATCCACTAGGGAGCACAAGCCAGTGTATCTCTTGTGCCGGTCCCAAGCCCGGGTAAATGGTGAGGTTTGTGTCAGGAATGGCATCCGATGTAAAACACTTTTGCCAAAACCATCTTCTAACTTCCGCTCTCGGCAGAGCAGGTCGCATCTCCTTTTGCTCCTACACCTCCCTGGTTCCCCCCCTCCCCTGCTTCTGCATCTGTCTCGTCTGTAACTCTTCAGCGCTCGCTCGAACCAATTTGGGATGGATTTATGTGCGTGGACTGTTTTCTGGGCTATTTCATCTATCGATACTATCGATAACAAAAATTTCCACGAAGCGCACTGGCCAGGGAGAGCCAGGGCGCTCTATCGACACGCATGCGGTGAGCTACATTATGGACTCGATGAGCAGGCTAATGTAACTGTCCGCTCTTTCTGTCGGGGACGTGGAATCTCTGTGGATTTTTGGGATACTGGTGGCTGTTCCTGCCACTGAAGGCTGAGGAGGACCGCAGCGATCGGCGTGCTGGCGAGTCTTCCGCTCAGCGAAAATGCTTTGATCCGGGCTATGACCTTCCCAGCTGTTGTGCGGGCTGAACCACACGGTGGGAGAAGCGGTGGCTGCCGCGGACCTGCGGTGTGTGGAACTCGTTTACAGCCGTCCGGATTAAAACAGGGCACATACGGAAGGATCTTTTAGCTCGGAACCTCTCTCGATTCGGCGATTTGGACCCAGAAACAGCACCTGGACTTAAAGACTGCAGTAAAAGAACACTGTGGCCTGACTGAAAAAATAAAGCAACTAATCTAATCTGGCCTTGGACTGAAGGCTGTCTACAAATCTTCTCCTGAGCTGTGAAGCTGAAGGGACCCGCTGCCCCCCCCTCCCCCCAGAGGTCTCTGTGTTTGCGTTCTCGGATGGAGCCGAGCTGAGACCTGCGAACTGTTCTTATCTGGAGCTGACTACACACAGACTTTATTACCTCCCGCCTGCCGTCATAAATGCATCTTGTCCTGTCTAAATGTGCTAAAAAAGCTGGTAGAGTTTTTTTGGACTTTATCATGGAGTGTCTATTGGCAAATTGTGATAGATTCTTTTTTTTTGAATACCACGTTCTTACCTGTTTGTGTCTATTCCCTTTTCCATATCTGTTGATTGTGGTGGCACGGTTTTTATACTGCTACGACTTCGTGTGCTGTCCCTATCCTAAGATGGATGTGCGTAATCAATTACGTTGTTTTGTGCCCCGGTGCAATGTCAAGGTCAATAAAGATATATTCTATTCTATTCTATTCTATAATGTGAGTTCATCAAAGTGAAACCATACCAGCTCTGTTGAGGCCCGGGTTAACAACGACCGCCACCGGTGCTGTTGACAAACAGGGTGCCGGCGGAAATTGTGTTACTTTTAGTTGAAGACCCTGAGGAGGGAAACGTGTCAGGAGACAGAGGGACAAGAGGAAAGTGAAGAATGTAGGACTGAGGGTTGCAACTCTAAATGTGGGGACAATGGGCCTCATGCAAGAACATGTTCGTATTTTTATCCTAAATTTCTCTTACTTTTGTTCGTACGAAGCGTTCGTACGAACATGCCACGTCAGATTCAACAAACTCTTCTATCCTCAGGAAAAGTGTGTAAATGAGCTGCGTACGTATGATGAATTCCACCTGTTCTATCCACCTGCGCGTGCACGCGGAGAGGTTATTTACATAATTCCCACCCCTCAAAACACCATATAAGGCTACGTTTCCTGCCTCAGAGAGCAGGAAGTGTCCGTTCATAAAAAGACAGCAAAAAGTAAAAAGAAGAACTTAAGTGCGGAGATTGAAGTTCTGCTCTCCGAGATCAAGAAAAGAAAATCGAGAAATGAAAATCTGTCCTTTATAGCAGCGTCACACATGGGATGAAAGGACCAGCTAAAGCCAAAGAATGTTTGTTTATAATAAATGTGGACCTTAAAATATACACACGTCCTGGTGGCGCAACTGGGAACGCATATGCCGTTAGCTGCTCCTTACCTTATCTAGACCTCGTGGGTTCGATTCCCACAAGGTATGACTATTTTTTTTTCCGTCTTTCTTTAGATTATTTATTCATTCCAGATTAAAAAGACTTTATGCTTTATTTCTTGTTGTATTGTAAATAGTTTTCTTGTGTTTTTTAAATCTGGAATGAATTTAAAAGAAAAAAAAAAACGTCCCATGTGGGAATTGAACCCATAAGGTTTGGAACAGAGAGCCAATGCTCATCTCATTGAGCTATCGGAGCTCTATGACTGCAACAGGAGGAGGTCATGTAAAGTCTGCGTTACCGAGACAAATTAAACTTAAATTAATTCATAATTTAAGTTGGTTTTAGTTTGAGATCTTCATATTAATATTGTAGTGTTAGAAAACGGCATTGATAACAAATTGATTTTAATTTAAATATTTTAATCCGTTAGTCATTATTACATTTAAAATTATAATTCTAATTCAAACAGAATAACCTATTGTCAAATATAATTATGGTGCGTGATTTCTTTAGACTCAAAATATTTTCTGAATAACGAAATATAAAGTTATTAGTGAAGAAAATCCGTCTGGATAACAGCAGACTGGCTGCTCGTAAAATATACGACAGGTCTGGACCACTCGTAAATTTTGTTCGTATCTGAAAAAAATCTTAGGATACGAAAACATTGTTGAATGCCACAAATGCTCCTAAATCACTCGTACGCACAGTTTAAGAACAAATCTGTGCGTACGAACGGTTCTTGCATGAGGCCCAATGACAGGCAAAGGTAGAGAGCTGGCTGACATGATGCAGAGAAGAAAGGTAGATGTTTTATGTGTCCAAGAGACCAAGTGGAAGGGCAGCAAGGCCCGCAGCATTGGAGCAGGGTTCAAACTGTTTTACCATGGTGTGGATAGAAAGAGAAATGGAGTAGGTGGTCCTGAAGGAGGAGCTGGCAAAGAATGTAGTAGAGGTGAAGAGAGTGTCAGATAGGGTGATGTGCCTGAAGGTAGAAGTAGAAGGTCTGATGCTAAACATAGTCAGTGGTTATGCTCCACAGGTTGGATGTGATGGGGAGGAGAAAGATACATTTTGGAAAGATTTGGATGAAGTGATAGAGAGTATTCCCAGGGAGGAAAGAGTGGTGATCGGAGCAGAACTGAATGGACATGATGATGAAGGAAGCAGAGGGGAGGAGGAAGTGATGGGTAGGTTTGGTGTCAAGGAAAGAAACTTGGAAGGACAGATGGTGGTGGATTTTGCCAAGAGAATGGAAGTGGCTATAGTCAATACTGTTACGACCCGTTAGGACCAAAACATACAAAGTGGACACTGGACACAGAAAATAATTAAACAAAATTTTATTGAACCTAAAATAAAGCACTCCAGGCTGGCAAGGTTCTCCCTGGCTTCTCCCACCAGGACTGGAGCGTCCTCTTCCGGCTCAGCATCCAAAGGAAACTAAATAATAATAAAAATTGAAAGTATAAACAGAAAGGTGGACCAGTGAGTCAGGCCAAATCAATAAAAGCAATAAAAAAGCAATAAAACGCCACCCAGGCAAACCCAACCTTGTACAGGGCCGTCGTGTCTCCCCAGGTGACGATCTACCTTATCAAAAGTCCCTCTAAACAAACAACAGTACTGTACATTTATCTATTTATAAAAAAAATATATATACATTTTTTAATAAATAGATAAATGTACAGTAGTGTACAGTCACCAAGCACTTAGCCTATCCTAACACAGTTTTTTCAAAGATGAAGGAGTGAGTTGCATTATCTCCCTCCTCGCTGCAGGCTCCATATACATAAAGGGAGCTAGCTCCCTTTATGTGAAAGGGAGACAGCTCAACTCACTCCTTCATCTTTAAAAACTGTGTTAGGATAGGCTAAGTGCTTGGTGACTGTACAGTACTGTACATGTATTCATTTATTTAAAAAAATGTTTTTTTGTGATCCTACTTACGAATTTTCGACTTACGAACGGCCTGTAGGTACGGAACTCACTCGTAAGTCCTATAACCCCTCTTGATCATTGATTCACTAATATGTAGGGCAAATCATCAACTGCTCCTTGGGCCCAACCGATATATCTGTAGGGCCAATATTTTAGGTCATATAGACGTTTGGGGACCTATCAGTATGTGCCTATATAAACACTTAAATGTTGGGAACCTGCTGTAATTGTACAATGTATCCAGCAGAGGGTACATGAAGACTACTTTCAAGTCTTTATTAAATGTCTGCCAGGAGTATATACAAAGGTAATAGTATTCAAGTATCAAAAGGTACAATAGTCTAAAAAGATACAAAATGATCTACAAGTTATATAGATAAATTCACATCGTTTTTCTAGAACTGAGATGGTTTTTTATTGCCTTTTTGTTTTCAAGTACTTTAAAAGTGGTGCTGTACAAGTTTGTAAAGTTATGCTTGGCTTGGAGTTTGACCACTTTTTCTTGTGAATGTGAAATTTTCCCAGGAGAAGTAGAAGTCGGTCAAGTCTTTATCCATATCCTTATCGTCAAAGCATAATATAATGTATTTCTCTGTAAGTTGAATTATTTGTCCAGTTTTCTGTCATGAGTTGTACATCTGTCCAGAATACCTTTGTATGATTACATTGATGAGATTGTTTCCATGTGTAGTTCAAAACGTGTACAAGAATAGTCAATATCAAGTTTTAATCTTTCCAGTGTTTTTAAATGGGTATATATTATGATTGATTTTATATGAAACCTCTT